>JABCMJ010004059.1:0-18284 GCA_014822125.1 Arbutus unedo | reverse complement strand
GACTATACGACGTAAGACGGATCGTGCCGTTGGTCTCGTTCAGTGAGACGATCCGTACTGTGTTGAGATAGTCTATACGGAGTACGAGTCTTGAAAATATTTTTAGGGATTACCAATAGGAATTGCTACCCTATTGGTGGTCTGGATTACAAGTTGAATGAAACCCTAATGTTTGTTTCAGTTATATTATAAGGGGAAGGTAGAATCGAAACCCTAGTCCATTCTTTTACTTATTTCTAAAACCCTTAGTTCCTTAATTTTTATTTTAGTTTTCAATTTTAGTTATAGTTCACTAAACAAATCTTTCAACCTCTCCATTAAATTAGAAATAAATCTTTAAAAATATCGTAACTTAGCTTTTCCATCCCCGTGGACGATCCTAGTCATTCCACTATCCTTCGGGTTAGTTCTAAGTCTTGACTTTATAAATATATTTTTGGTGCGTCAACGACAACATCACTTTCTTAAGTTGGTCTCTCTCCAACCAGCTGTGTCGTTCTTTGGGCTCCCAGGTGGCAAGTGATAGTTGGGCATAGGGGTGCCGCCATCCTAGTTGGGATTCTTTTGTTTCACAGTGATGCCTATGTATTTTTCAGTTGGCCCTTTTAATCAATGTATCCAATCTTTGATTAATAAAATCTTTTACGTCTTTCAAAAAATATGATGTGAATAAAAAGGGCCTTCATATCAAGATTTAACCTCGCCTAAAGAGCTTCAATGGAGTTATTACAAAAGACAAGCAAAGCAAAATAGTTTCAAAGTTATCCATTCCACAATCTCCACACATTTGAAATAGCTAAATTTTAGTCAACTATATATACTGTCATTGATTCATACCAACTATTCTCCTAATAACAAAACAGAAGGTTCTAGAGCTAATCAACAAGAGTTCTCAACGGTGCTTGCCCAGTAGTGGGCGTCTTAACGATTTTCAAGACTTTGAAGTACATTCGATCAAATGATTTGAACTTTTTGAGCTTGTAGCAAGGGATAAGCCAATCTTTTATTCAATTGTGAATTTATGGATTGAATGAAAACCAAGTTTGGACAGATGAAGGAGGTGAACTCACAATACAAACACATTTCTTCATACGGATGGCGGGTTTGAGTTGTTGGAGGTGCTAGAAGCTCAGACGGATTAAACCTTCCATTTTGATCTCAATGTGAAACGTATACCTGAGTTGTCATACCATGCATTATAGTCTTCGTTGAAATTATCATACAACAACCTTAAAGCTACTTCTGAATACAATCCTTGAAATTCCAATTATATAATTGATATCTTTCGGATTTAACCGTTTCTAACAAATATTTGTGGTGGTTTGAAGCAGCTATAGAATTATAAAGTGTGGAATGGCTTCCATGATGGGGGGAGTGTAGGGCAGCTCAAGGCATTGGCCCACCAGGCCGCCACTTAGGGTTTCTAATTTTTGGTCCTATAATAGGAGTTCAGATCTTCTGACATACTTTTCTGTGCCATCTTTCTACACTCGCCACCTCACAACAATTCTAAATTTATCAACTATTTTTAATTTTATTTCCTAACAGAATGCTTATTTTTTAAATAATAAAATAATTCGCTGCTAAATTAGGTCTAAATTATCTATAAAAAAATTTGTCGTTATTTAATTTATTTTTGTATTTGTTATATTTTTATTAATTTTTTAGAGTTTGTTGGTTTGTATCGATAAAAAGAATCTAAAAAGTATAAAATTATGTTCAAAAATTTAAATTTGTTTTACTAAAGACGAAAAATAAATCAAAACATATCTTGTTTTGTAATGTACATGATTTATGATGCAACCTTTATGATTAGTGTTTTAGCGTTTTTTACGGTTGGGCATGTACTATTTTAACTTTTAAACCGGTTGTAATTCATATTATTTTATTTATAATGTTCTTTACGATGCAAAAAAAAAAAACATAGACAATTATAAAAGGAGAGTTGCTTTTCACTCCTCCCGCAAAAAAATAGGGAGGGAGGGTGTGGCTGCTAAAGACCAAAAAATCATTTATCTTATCATTTTTTACAATATTAGTAATTCTTATTTTAAGGATTTGATTTTATGAAAAGCATTTGGTTTAAGCCTTATTTTGCAAAACTATTAAAAATTCAATTGACTAAAAATAATATTTAAAGATTAACTGTGGACTCGATTATTAAAAATATTTTTTTTATTTTTTTAAGTGTTCCGTGGTACTTAAAAATTTAAGAACGAATATTTTTTTGTTTATTTAAATATTCCGTGGTACTTAAATTTTTTTTATTTTTTTAAGTGTTCCGTGGTACTTAAATTATTTTTATTTTTTTTAGAGTTGTTTTTTACTGTGGGTGGTTTCTGCAGAAAGACCAAAATATTCCTTTTTCTTTTTTATTTTTATTGTATTTGATAATACTCATTTTAAAGAGTTAGTTTGATGGGACGGTTGTTTTTTGTCCATTTGCCAAAAAGTAGTCCATATCTCTCCTTCATTCATTTTTTTTATTTTAAGTATTTTGTGGTACTAAAATAAGTCTATTGTTGTGCAAATTTTTATTTCGAAAAAATTTTCACCGTTGACTAAAATAATATTTAAAGAACAAATGGGAGCTCGGTTACTTAAAACAATATTTTTATTTTTTATTTTTTTAAGTGTTCCGTGGTATATAAATTAAAGAAAAGAAAAGTTAGCAATCCAAGAAGAAAAGCAAACGTGATTTTTTAGAATATTTTTTATCTTTATTTATTTTTTTAATTTTATTAGCTTTGCATCAGACATTTAAAATTATTGATTCGCCTATTAATTTATCTAAAAATATTCACATTCAT
Organism: Arbutus unedo; assembly: GCA_014822125.1. Lineage (NCBI taxonomy): Eukaryota > Viridiplantae > Streptophyta > Magnoliopsida > Ericales > Ericaceae > Arbutus > Arbutus unedo. The sequence goes on along the minus strand of JABCMJ010004059.1, from coordinate 15,474 downwards.
CAATGTCCTAATGTGTCCAATTTTGAAAAAGAAAAGTTACCGACACCACTCATTTGAATTCCTTTCGGTCGTATTTTTCGAATTTTATTCTGAAAAAAATACTAAAAATTTACCGTTGACTTCAAAAATTATTTCAGAATTAACTGTGAACTCAAAATATTTTGATAAAGGGTTGATTTATAAAATAAAATTAAAAATCTCTTAAATCAACCAAAAATATTCATATTCATCACATGTCCTAATCCGTCCAAATTTAGAAAGAAAAAAGTGATCGGTACAGCTCATTTGAACCTCTTTTGGCGTACTTCTCGAATTTTATTCTCGAAAAAATAATAAACATTTACTATTGTCTTAAAAAATTATTTCAGAATTAGCATAAATTAAATCTATATTATGTTATTTTTATCCTTTTCATGACATAAAAATAATTTACGTATCAAATAATTAGCATGTCACGATCCAATACACAACGTACACTAGTGGGATCAACCACATCGAGTAGCTTGAGTATTTAAGATATATCATGCAAATTGGTATGAATCTTGCGATATAGAAATTTACATGCAAAACTCCAAAAATCCGAGCATATTTTTGATAGTTTTCCATCTTTCGCGTCTCGCGTTATCGGATCGAACATTTAAATTTTTACACAATAAAAAGAATAACATACTCATTTTCAAAATAAAAAGAATAACTATAGACAACTTATTGAAATACATTAGATAAATATTAACTTACAATAATATAAATTTTTTGATGCTTGGTTTCTCTACAAAGTACAATTAGAGAGAATTAGTATGAGGATAAAAAAAATAAAAAATTAGTGTGAAGATAAAAAATTTATTGGTTAAAAAAATTCAAGATTTTAACTGTGATCAAAATTTTAAGAGTAACTGTAACCTCTAATTTTATGAGTTCTTACGAACAAAATAAAAAATTCGTGCGAAAATAAAAAGTTGAATTGATTAATTTCTATAAAAAGTTACATCTTCTTCTTCTTCTTTTTCTTCTTCTTCTTCTTCTTATTATTATTATTACTTATTTAAATTTTATTTTAAATTAGATATTTTTTTAAAAATTAATGTGAAATAGTAAAAGGAAGGAGAGTGACATTTTCGTAATTTAGCGAGGGGAATGGAGTGATTATTTTGTAATTTATAGGGGAAAGAAAATGGAAGGGGTGGGAAGTGGTAATTTTGAAATTTTAAGAAAAAAATGAGACATTTATTCAAGAGGAATGTGATTTTTATTTCTGAAAAGTGATGAATAACAATTTCCTTATCGAGTTTGGTGAGGGCCTTTTGGTCATCAATTCCGTGATTTCAAGGAATTGGAATTCAAGTGTTGGGGTAAGAAACGACTTACCGCACAGATCCAGACACAAATGTGTTCAGAAGCATCAGATGCATGTAAAACCCTTCAAATAATATAGATTCTTCGTGCATTAGAAGATTTCGAACGTATCAATAGTTGAAATTGTGCACCAAAAATTAAGTCCCCAGGGTCAAGCTTTAATAGTCGTGATTTCAGGGAATTGGAATTCCAGTGATGGGGTAAGAAACAACGACTTATCTCACAATCAAGACTTGGGTTTTTGCTTTCTCAATTTCCACGATTAGACCCCCACCCAAATATGGTATACTGTGAAATATGGATTTTATCTAACTTTTTTTTGTCTTTATTTTGATTTTTGATTTTTGTATTATTTAGTTTTACATCAATTTTTTTTTGTAAATTATTGTTTCATTTCAGAGAGAGGTTTAAAAATATGAACCAAATTTTTACAAAGTTTAGAAAAAATAAAAAAATTCAAAAACATATGTGTGTTTTAAATTATTTTCGTCTGTTGTGAACCTTTTTTAACTGTTAGGTGTAATTTTTTACTTTTTAAATTTTTTTTATTAAGACAAATTAATAATTCACAAAAAATTAATATAAAATTAACAAACGTAAAAAAAATAAAATAATACCATAATCAAGGTAAGCCAAATTCATATCTCTTTTGAGGTTATTCATGGGTTATTTTCAATTTTATTTGCATGATCTGAGTTGTTCATTTTCTAGAACAGACTCAATTATCAAAACGAGTCTAAGAAGAGTTCACAAATAACCCAATAAGGCCCTAAACTTTCTTCGTTTTATTTGGACTAAATTATTTAAATTAATTTTTTTGTATTTGTCATTTTTTTATCAATTTTGTGATTTGTTGGTTAGCCTCGATGAAAAAAATCTAAAAAATCTAAAATTATGTTAAAAAATTAAAAAAAAAATTAAAAAAAAAAGTTCACTGAAGACGAACAATAAATCAAAACAGACTTTGTTTTGGTTTATTTTTCGTCTTTTCTGAATTTTTTCTAATTTTTGGACATAAGTACTTTTTGAAATTTATTGTCGAGACTAACCAACAATGGACAAAAAATTAATACAAAATAAAAAATTATACAAACCAAAAAAAAGGAGCAAGTCTTCATTCACATTTTTTGTACACAGATTCATACACAAATGTATTCAGAATCGTTCGATGCACGTGGGGCCTTTCAAATAATATGAACTTCGCGTGCACCGGATAATTCTAGACATATACCAAAAATTGTGTTTCTAGACTTTAAAAAAAAAACTGACGAGAACGAGGTCTACACCAAAGTTATCAATCTCGTACCAGTGAGCGTACCAATTGTGTTACTGGTACGGTACGTACCGATACCGGTGTGTACCAGCGTACCGTTTCAGATTTATCGCTAAAATTAATATACATATTTTAAATAATATTTTTTAACAAAAACTCAACGTATAAAATAAAGCATCACAATTTAGAAATAAATCACCAAACATAAAAAATAATAATTTTTAGCCTCAAATCTAATTACCAAAAAAATATTAATTAAATTTTTTATTTTTTTTAAATACAAACCTGTATAATACGATATGGGACGGTATCGATCGGAACTGGCCGGAACAACCCAAAACAAGCCAGAACATGCCGAAACAATAGCCAAAACAATACTACAGTGGTTCAGCACCGTTAAAAAATTGGTACAAGACGAAATTGATAACTTTGATCTACACTATAGTAGAGGAGCACTTTTGAAGGTTTACATTATCCATGTTTACTTTTACTTTTTATTTGTTAATTGGGTCCCTTTGAGTAATGTTCATTTGGCTTTACAGCAGAGGAGCACCTTTGGAGGTTTATTTTTTTGACAAGTCAAAAAATGTGTCAGGATGCATTCAGAATATCTGTATTTCTAGTATTTCTTTTACTTCTTTTTTTTACTCTTATTGTTAGGAATCAAATAAAGAATGTTCAATCCCACAATGCCCCTTACAGATCTTGGGAACAATGAATTATAGAACGAAAAAAATAAAAAAACGTGCGTAATGAAAACAAAACAGAAAAGAAACAAGATACAAAATATACGTAGAAAATCTCAACGCAAAAAAAAAAAAATCGCGGGAGCCGCATCAATCCATTATTGAATCAAATTAGGGTATAAATTTTCTCACAATCTCACATGAGATCTATGTTTTCTCTCACCTCCCTCTGTTTTTTTCTCTCTTAGAAAACTTCCTAAAAACATTAACCCTAATACTTACATAACAACAAATTAAAAGGGCAACAAAATGCGCATCCCGAGGCGGTGGACATCTGAATAGACTTGAACACCGCTCGGACGAAAATTCCAAACTCCTTCTAGCAGCGAGCGTCCGGATGGACGTGACTCCCATCCGAACAAAAACACCAGACGATCGACGTCCAGACGCAATTTTCAGTAGGGTTTTCTTGACTTCCTAACAATCTCTTACTTGAAGATAACCGAAGTTTCATAGTCTTGTTTGTTCAAGCTTAATTAATTTTAAAATTCGTTCATATATTTTTCAAGTTTCCAGTACTGTTTTTGCTCACATTTAGATCTTTTCAGAAGCCTTCAACACAAATATTGCTTATGAAAACATACACAAACACGGCCTTAACTTTTGCAGTTGAAATCATCTGTCTTTAGAGTTGTTCTATGGAAAATGGTTTAGAGTATGTCTAGGAATATATTTTTTGTGCACAGATCCAGATACATATGTGTCCAAAATTATTAGATGCACATAAAATCTTTCAAAACAATGTGGACTTTATGTATATCGGACGACTCCAGACACACTATGCACGAAATAGTGTCCCATACGTTTGAATGGTAATTAAGACACAAGACTATTAAAGCTTGACCCTGGGGACACGCCTATGCCAGGCTTGACCATAATAATATATTGTGTAGCGTAGTCCTTATTCTGAGAAGTTTCCCTTTTTTTTTTTTTACAAAAGTCTAGGAACGTAATTTTTGGTGTACAAATTTAGATACTTAAGTGTTTAGAATCATTCGATGTACGTACATCAGACAATTCCAAACACATCTGTATTTGAATCTTTGTATGAAAGGTGTGTATATAAACCTGCTTTTTTTTTGGTAATTGTTATGAGAAGTTGCCAGTGCAAAACTAGCTGGGAAGAAGCTCAAAGTTAAGAAAAATACTATTGCATGACCATGAAAAATGTGTACCGTAGTGTTATAGACCTTGTCCCCTTAAATCGTCCACATATAAATTCTTTTTATACGTCAGAACATACTAATAATGGTACGTACCATATCAGTATCCAAAATAGTACACTTTCCGGTATGATAACTTTAGTTCTCATATATTTTTTGCGGCTAGATCATGTGAAAATTTTAAGAGATATATAGAATTTCATGTGGAAAAGGATTGTCTTTAATCCTTATATTCAAATGAAATTGAAAATAGCCACTCGAGAGAGCTCCGAATTTTGCTTAACTTGACTATGGTATTATTTTTTGTCTTTATTTAAATTTCTCTAGTTTGTATGATATTCCGTCTCACATTGAAAGTCTACATGAGCGATCTTTGATGTATAAAGGACCATGTAAACTAATACTAATAATTTAAGTTTAAGTATTTTGGACCACATGGTTAGGCTCCAATAAGTTATCGGGCCAGTGATTTACATGAGGTGTTACGGACTTACAATTTGTTAATTTAGTGAATTATTAATTTGTCTTGACGAGAAAAATCTAAATAGTAGAAAATTATGTCCAATATTAGTTAAATAGTCGTTTTTGGAGTTTTTTTTTCTGAACTTTTAAAAGTTTGGTTCATATTTTTTTAAGTTTTTAAACCTATGCTCGACACGAACTAATAATTTTAAAAAAAAAAAAGATCAAATCCAGATTTCACACTATACCGTGTTTGGGGGGGGGGGGGCGCGGGGGTGGTTGGGTGGTGTGTGGTCCTCGTGGAAATTCGGAAGGCGAAAACCCAAGTCTTGATTGTGAGATAAGTCGTCGTTTCTTAAATTCAAACAACGCGGAAAGAAATCACTGAATTGATGACCAAAACACCCTCACCAAACTCTATAAATATGCTCCAATGGAATTTATATTTGATTTTAAAATAGGAAAGAAAAAAAAACTAAAAGCAATGGCAAGTTTCTCCCCAAGCTCTGTTCTACTTGCTTTGTTCCTCTTCGTTATCGTTCTATCTCCAAAGCTACCTTGTGATGCAGCTACATTGGACAGTTTAGGTAAAATTTTACGTTGATCAATAACTCGAGTTAATTTTTTTTTTTCTTTCTAATATTGGGTTCTCTTGCCTTTTGAGATGACACTCAAATTCGAATTTTAGAAAATCATACCCATCATTTCCATTTATTCTAATGGATAAACAATTATGGACAAATGGTGTAAATTTTTTCTATCTGTTACTTAATAATGTATGCTTCTCCAAAAAAAAAATTAGAAAACAAGTTCTAAAATTCATCAACTATACAAGTTTATAGGTGTTGTTCTGCGCACATAATTTTAAAATCGACAATCAAACATTAGTACTTTAGTCCTCACGTCACTGTTTCAAAGACAATAATTTTTTATTTTTTTTTGTGATTGAACTAGATCAGCTGATAAGTGCTACTCATGAATTTTTTCTCATTCTCATCAAGCCAATTTTGATATTTGCTTATTTTGAACTATTATTTAAGTGGATTAAATTGAAACGCTTTTCAGGCTTCATAAGCATTGATTGTGGGATTTCTGAGGAATCAAAATACGAGGATGATCTAACAGGCATATCTTATACTTCTGATATGCAATTCATAGATACCGGAACAAATCACAATATCTCGTCAAATTATACGTCTGATGTTAATTGGAAGCAGCTCTTAACTCTGAGAAGCTTTCCAGAAGGGATCAAGAATTGTTACACCATTAATCTAGCACAAGCAGGAGGTAACAAGTTCTTGATCAGAGCAACTTTTATGTATGGCAACTATGACTCCAAGAATCAACTACCAAAGTTTTCACTCTACCTTGACGGAGATCAATGGGATATTATAGCGTTTGCTGATGCATTGGATACTATTGAAAAGGAAATCATACATATCCCTGCAACAAATTATATACATGTATGTCTTGTGGATACTGGTTCTGGAACACCCTTTATATCGGTGCTAGAACTAAGGAAGCTGAACAATACAATATACGAAACACAGTCTGGATCGTTGAAACTTTGGACTCGACTTGATGTCGGGTCAACTACAAATCAAATAGTCAGGTAAAGCACTTATCGATTCTTGAAATGCTAAATACGTAGAATTAAGATGCACAAAATTAAAGTGCATTTTAAAGTGACCATATTCATCTTTTATATATTGTATGGGCTACTCTCAAAATAAACCTACAACAGTACATCACGAAAATGGATTAACTTAAGAAGATAACATTCCCTATTTATAGGGAGCACTAGATGATTCCGAATTAAAGACAATTATCATCACTTCCAAAAAAAGCTCAGAGGATTCCACTTGAAAATTGCCGTAGAAACCCGAAATATTCTAGCGTAGTCCGAAATATTCTAATAAAGCGTAGATGTTTCTAGAGATATCTATAAGAGTAGAAAATATTTAAGAGAGACAAGGATGATTCTTACATATTCAACATCAATATTTAATATATCCCTAAACTAGGTTTACTTGGTCCCCCTATCATATATAGGTCTCATTTGGACTGAGGCAATTTTTTGCTTGTTGACTTATCTGAAGCCAATATCAGCCGCTCGTTTGAGCTTTAGTAATTATTTGCTTATTGACTTATTTGAAGCCAATATCAGCCTACCATTTGAGCTAAATCTTTCATCCAACAAGCAAGCATTTCTAACACTTTGCAGGCCAGGTAGTCACTCCTTAGGTGAAAGGGAGAAGAGTACCAAAATGCCTCTAGCAATAAGACCTTTACTCCTAATCAAGTGACCTTAGATATTTTCGTCATTATACTTTTATAGTCAAACAAATTCCTACATTAAAAGGCGGCCAAAACAAACCAAAAATAATTAGTCAAAATGAGTTTCACTAGATTAAGTTACACTTAATTCAATAATCAAAGTAACTACATGCCAAATGAAAACACTCTCACTACAACAAAAAGAGACATTCTCCACATTTAATTTCCTACGTTTTTTAAAAATCCCACGAATGATGTGTACACATCTATTCTGAATATGTACACGAATGATGTGTTGCTCTTCTCAAGGGATTCGTCACCTTTTTCAGGTACCCAGATGACGTCTATGATCGCATTTGGGCGCCACATACAAATGCGACAAATGTTGTTTTTGTTCCTGATTTGGAAGAGTTGAATTCATCTTATGGAAGCAATAGCTTGAGGAATAACGACTACGAACCTCCGTTCTTGGTCATGTCAACTGCTGTTAGACCTCTCATTGGATGTTCATTGAACTTCACGCTTACACCAGATTATGCACATCAGAAGTTCTACTTGTACATGCATTTTGCTGAGATCGAGAAGAAGGAATCCAGAAAATTTGGCTTCTATTTGGATGATCAACCCTGGGGCTTGGATATCACTATTTACTATTTGTATCTACACACCAGATTCAGCACAGATTCTTTGACAGCAGATCCGAAGCTGAAAATGTCTATCGTAGCGACCGATGATTCTACTCTTCCTCCCATTCTCAACGCCTTGGAGATTTACGAGGTCCAAATTTCTTCACAATCTCCAACTAACCAAACTGATGGTGAGTTCATAAATTTCTCATATATCTATCTGCATTTTCAGATCTGAACCACTAATGTAGTATCGCTTTTTAAATTGTGGATATATAGTATATTATAAATTTTTAGATTATAACGAGAATCTGTTAAAAATCTTAGATGACAATATGCAGATTAGATTTTGCAGAAGGGTAGTGTGTGAATTTGTAAAGAAAATCTAAAAAGCTCGTCTCGAGGTGATTTTTGGATTATGAATTTTTTATGTCATTTCCTTTTTTTTTTCTTTTTACAGCCGATGTATCCGGCTAGTTTTGAAACTACTCCCAACCTAATGCTGACTAGTCCTTGGAGGGTTGATTTCACCGTCCACTTGCGGGAGCCCCAATTAAGACAGACCATTTTGCCCGGTGGATCTCTTACTGAATTATTTGCATTGAACTCCTCTTGCTTGAACTACAAGAAAAACAACTAGCTAGTGTCGTCCGGCTGAACCAACCAGTGTCGTCCGATCAAAGGTAGTCGGAGAGCACTTCGATATCTAAGTTAGTCCTTGGAGAAGGAAGGTCTAAAAGCATTTGAGAATGGGGTAATAACTCGTACATTGTGTAAAGTGCCTTAGTTACCTACCTTATAATCATAGAGGATTGTGCTAGGCACATGCACCATGACGTGTGACATAGTCGCGTCATGCATCACGACGTCAGGACTAAAAGTCTCGTGCACCACATCTAGAATAACCATCATGTGCACCATGACATCAAAAATAACCATCTCTACCTCTTACGCCATGCATGACGCATCGAGTGTCGAGTCGTACTCCACACAGCGATGCCAAGCCACCTGTTGGCTATGTGGAGTTACAGAAGTTGTTGTACCTTAGTCATGCCAACTACTCCTCGTTCGGTCCAATCCACACGTTGGTCGTGTCCCCGAAGATGGTTTGGTGGCATGGAATGCAGGCCTTGTGGAGCCTTCTGTCTAGCCCAATGTTGGAGCAAATTGGACCAATGACCCATCATGGTAAGGGGAAGGACCAAGTCTTCGGTCACCGTTCAGTCCAGCTGTTGCCAAAGCCAACCCTGATCCATTTGTGTTGTGGCCCACTGTCTCATAGGTCCGGCCTAGTACATCATTCTTGCAAATTACATTCTATAATCCGCTCACAAACACTCAAAATGTAAAACTCCACAATGGAAAATGGAAAATTAAGTCTCCCAAACACCACCACTAGACGCATGAACGTATTTTGTTTTGTCATATTGTGGAAAGCAAAACATGAGTTGTTTATGTGACTATCATGTCCGATCAAGATGGTATTTTTTGGCATATACTTCTCTGCAGGGTGTACAAGGTGAGCAACTTGGATCATTGATGTGTGGCTCATGACCATGAAGTAACTAGAACACATAAGTCCTTGTGTTCTTTTGTGCTCTATTTGTTGCAGGTTTCTCTAACCGCTGCTAACATCATAACTATTGCAATTTGAATTGGTTCATACTATATTTGTTTCAAAACTATAAGGATGATTTCCTTTTGTTTCTGGATATGGTAGTTGATGCTATCAGGAATACCAAATCGACATACCGGGTGGAAAGGAACTGGCAAGGAGATCCATGTGTCCCAAAGGAGTACTTATGGGATAACTTGGGTTGTAAGGTAATAACGTGTACTTTGTGCAAAATGGCTCACGTACCTTACATAGATAACTATGATGGGCGTATGCACAACGACGTCCAACACAACCGCGTCGTGCACCATGATGTCTGGTCCAACCCCCTCGTGCACCATTTTTGGAATAACTGTCCAGTGCACCATGATGTCATAAATAATTGTCTCTCTACCTCTGACGTCAAAAAATGACACACTGAGTGCCAAATCGAAATCTCGATCGTGTCGAGCCACCTGTTGGATATGTAGAGTTAAAGGAGTTGTTATATCGTGGTCATGCCGACTACTCTCTGTTCGGCCCGACCCACATGCTGGTCAGGCACCCGAAGATGGGCTGATTACACGGCATTCAGGTCTCGTGAAGCCTTATGTACAACCCAACACTAGAGAGAAATGATAAGGGGAAGGATCGAATCTTCGGTCACCCTTTGATCCGACTGTTGCCGAATCCATCCCAGACCTATTTGTCTCGTGGCTGGACATCCTGTAGGTTAGGTCTACTACAATAGCCCCTCAATTACTCTGCTCAATTGTGAAAGAACGACAAGAGGGGTTGAATATTCTTCTTGGTCAAGTTCTCTGACTTCTGTACACTGACCACCTGCTAAAAGTTGCCACCTCACAGTTGGATAAGCCCCATGGCAACTACTGAATGGCTAACTCTGAGAGATCGTATAACGTGACCCAGAGGCCATAAACACACGTCTCTTAGGTCATGCCACGTGTCATACACCTATTGGCTGATTACGCAACATTTTGTTTCCCGCTCGCAACTCCTTGAATTCTCACCCCTCCTACAGATAAGAGGGCATCCTAGAGAGAGAAAATTCTTGCCTTTTCTCTCCCTAGAGCTTCTAAGCCTTCAAACACTCCAAAGTTCTCTTCCTTATTCCTATCAGATTTTTGAAACTCACAACACCAAATCTTCACCACAGTTTAGGTATGGCCTTGTATCCATGATTTACAATCTCATTTCCAATTAAATTCAATTTTCTTAGCATTAATTTGCTTCTTTTCTACTACAACTATCCCGTCGATGAATAGAAGCACCTGGGCTTGTCATAGCAAAATCGACTAAGAGCACCTCACCCCACCCGTGCACTTTGTTTGGTATGATTACGAGACTAATGGCAGTAGTATCCCTTTCCTAAATTGTCAATACTACATTATAGATTTTTGAATTACATAGAGAATCTGTTATAGTGTTTAAATGATTATGTGCGTAACATATTTTGCACAAGGATAGTGTGTGAGTTTGGTATAGAAAATCTAAAAAAGCTCGCCCAACAGTGATTTTGAGATTATACATTTTTTAGTTCATTTCTTAGAATCCATTCATGGAGTTCTGAATCTATAGATCTCTCCTTCGATTAGCTGCCCTGAACTCCTCTTGCCTGAGTTACAAGAAAAACAACCAGCTAATGGTGTCTGGTCGAACCAACTAGTGTTGTTCGGTCAGAGGTAACTAGAGTTTATTATGATGCTTAAGTTGGTCCCCAGAGAAGAAGGGTTCTAACTGAAAAGAACTTGAGAATAAGGTAATAATGCGTACCTTGTGCAAAATGCCTCGCTTACCTTACATAGAAGATTGTGACGGGCGCATGCACACCGATGTTCGAGGTAGTCGCATCATGCACCATGATGTCTAGACCCAACCACCTCATGCGCCACATCTGGAATAATTGTCCAGTGCACCATGACGTTAGAAATAACTGTCTCTACCCCTAAACTCATAAATAAATGTCTCTACCTCTGACGTCGAAATGATGCACCATCAAAAATGACACACCGAGTGTTGGATCGTACCCTTTAAGTGATATTTTGCTCCACATGCTTTCTCTTCGCCGTATGCTTAATATACTTTCTGTTTGTGAATTTTTCTTAAGTATATGCCTCCACCCCCTAGTCAGTGTTGGGCCAGCAGACTTCTCAATTTGGTGCTAAGTACACATACTTCGAAAAAATTAACTTGAAACATGTTGAACTGTTAAATAGTCGGCAATTCCACAGATGTGACCGGCATTTGTCGAAGGACTGGTTGATGAACCTATTCAGCGCGGCAGCAATGCCAGTGAGTCATGGAACTCCTTTCCAAGTATATAGTGCTTCCAAGTTGTTAATAACAGTGACCTTCCTACGGCATGTCTCTATTTCCCTTCAGATGACAAGGAAATCGAGGAACTTACTGGACCCAATGCCGAAAGGCACACTTTTTGGCATTGAGCATCAACTGATGGTCCTTCAAAATGTTAAAGATTGTTTGGAGGTTGGCCAGGTGGTCGGCCGTATGTTTGCTCTTCACCATCATATCATCTATATCGACTTTCAGCGTGTCAACAAGCCGCCTCCCAAACATCTTCGTGACCATTCGCTGAAATATGGCCCAACATTTTTTAGGACAAAGAGCATAACTTTGTTGTGAAACAAGCTTTCAAGACAGATGAAAACTGTCTTCTCATGGTTTGGCACATACATGAGAATTTCGTGATACCCTCGATACACATCCATCAACCTTAACCGTGCATGTCCGACTGTTGCATCGACTAGCTGATCAGTACGGAGCGGGGGAAGCAGTCCTTTAGGCAGGCATCGTTCAGATTAGTATAGTCAATGCAAACCCGTCACTTTTCATTTCTAGTCTTGACAACCACCGTGTTGGCAAGCCACATCTTATACTAAACTTCTTGAATAGCCACAGCCTCCAACAATTGGTCGACTTATTTGATGACGACGTCAGTATGTGTAATGGCCGAACACCTTGCTCTCTAGATGACGGGGCGTCAGGCAGGGTCAATGTTTTGGAGGTGACAGATAAAGTTTGGGTCGACGCCTGACATCTCGTACGCCATTAATGCAAACACTTCTAAATTTCTCTTTAAAAAATTGACCATCTCGGTCCTTTTGGCCTTAGTTGTAGAGGAGCACTAACTCTGAATCACGTTTATCTAATCGAATTTCATTGCATTCCCACCTCATTGTCAATTTTATTTGTTAAGCAGAGAGAACCGATCTTGGTTGGACTCATCGATCAGACAATGACAAGGTCTTTTGCCATTTTTTTGACAGTGCTCGTGTCGACGTCCTCCAAGGCCAGATCGTTTGGTACTTTCACCCAATGAACTTTTCCAGGCTTCACTTTACTCTTCACGGCTACCATGTAGCATTTCTTTGCAGCATTCTAATCACCTAGGATTTCTCCTAACTGTTGCTGTCGATATACCAGATCACCTAGTGATAAGTTGAAGCTACTGCCTTCATCTAGTGGAGCCATACTTTGCCAACAATAGATTATTTGGACTCAGCATATCGACCACCACAAATTCGCAATTCGCAGTGACTGATCTTGCCATGACTGGTAATTTGACTTATCAATCAACTAGTCGGGGCTGTATGCAAACTGACCAGAGGAACTTTTGTTTACTCGAGGTCTAACTTGGAGAGGTCGAGCTACTTGAACGGGATAAGTACATGACCTCTGTTAAGCTCCCCTAGTCTACCAGAATCCTATGAACGTTATAGGTGCCGACGCCGAGGCTGACTACCAAAGCATCGTTGTGGGTCACCTGCACCCACTTGAGGTCTTTGTCGGAGAAAGCGGTGATGTTGGTTGCTCTCTGATCTGTTTGTGAGCACTTGGTAACTTCTTTAGCCGTTGTTTCCATGTGTAGTTCGGTGCATAAACGCTCCTCGGCTGTGGCATCCACCATACCAAGAATGACATTGATCGTCCTCACCTCAGCAAAGCCCTCCCTCTTTGTTGCCAAGGAGCTCCAACATTCATCTTTTTGACATTGATATATTCCGTCAAGCAACCTTCAATAGCCAATTTTTCCATGAATTTCTTGTTGAACGGAGAGGAGATGAGCTATTGTGGATGATTGAGGCACTTGACAGCATATCAAACTACAAGATCTCGAGCTCCCCGAGACTAGATGAGAACAACTTGCACATGAGTGTGTCGTTAGAGTTGTATAGAGACATCATTTGTTGGAAGTGGACCAAATGAGTATATGTATCCATCTTCAAAATATATTTTTGGAATTTAGGGGGATTGAACTCCCGTGGTTGCTTCACGGACTTGAACTCCCTAGTGAACAAAGAGGAGATGAGCTAATCTTGGATCATTTCGACTTGTGATCTAGTGGGCCGAGCTTATCATGCCGAGGGGAGCGCTTCCCTTGGAGCTCGGCCCCTCGGTTGTCATACCACTATCTCTTCGATGCCGGTCTAGATGGCTCTCATGACTTTCCATTTTGCCCCTATTGGGCCGAGGGGGTAGACGAAAAAAGAACTATTCACCGAAGGCTCTTCTTTGGTGTGTTGGTATCCTTGGGCGTTGAGGCGTTCGTCGCGTGCTTGCCTTTCTGGCCCAGGCTACGCTTCACTTAGAACTTGCTCTTACCACTATCTCAATGTCTGGCAGCACCGTCGTTGCTCAGCTTATCCTTTACAAAACTCTATGAGGCTTATCGTGCCTCCTTCTCTTGAGAAATGGCGTTCAGTGATGCCCCTGTTGTCGTATCTTTGATTTTTTGGACTTTTGACTTCGGGCCAAAGTTGGGTAACCTCCTCTCCGATATCAAGGAATAGATGGTCCTTCTCGTTTAGTCAGGCCTCTAGGCATTCGATGTAAGACCGAGAGTGTAGGTCTTGGCTAGGATCATCTGGTGATGGAATTTGGTTCCTAGAACCCCCTGCAACATTCTGGTCAAGAATCTATCTTTCTAGTGGACCCACATTAGAACCGATTGGTGTAGCTATTGATTGATACGAAGGAATTCAAAAGTTTTTCAATGAGAGAAGATTTGTCAAAAGGGCTCTCACTGTGGTCGTCAAATGGTGGAGTCCTGAGCCCGGTGGATCTCTCCCTAGATTACTTGCACTAGACTCTTCCTACCTGAACTGCTATAGATACAAGCAATTAGTGCCTTCTAGCCGAAGGTAGGCAGAGAGCATCCCAATGCTTAAATTTGCCTCTCAAGAACGAAGGTTCTATCTGAAAAGCACTTGAGAGTGGGGTAACAAGGCGCATGACGTCTGTAATAACCGTCATGTGCACCATGATGTCGGAAATAATCGTTTTTACCTCTGACGTCACGCATGACGCATCGAGTGTGGGGTCGTACTGCACCCTGTAACGACTCGAAAATTTAAATAATTTTTTTTTACTTAAAATTATTAAAATGATCTATAATTAGTTAATTAGAATTTAATATTTAATTAATATTAATATAAAGAAAATCTCTCAAGTTTAAAATTTAAAACATAATAAAACAATTTAAGCCTTATCTCAATTTCTAAACAGTAATAGTTGTTGAACAATTTAAATAACACGAATAAAATTAACCTCACACACAAGGACCTTCAATGAACTGTTGACGGTCTAACTATTGATATAGCCAGGGTTCTGCTATCTTGGGACCCTCTTCCTCTACTTCGTTAGCCACCACTTCTGCTTCGGGCTCTGGCTTGGGTTCGTCTCCTACACCTGGCTTGAGGCCAGGGTATAACGTACCATGAGTATTGAAACTCAGTAACATACCAATTACCCCTTATGAACCCCCATAAATGCAAGTATGTAATGAATAGATTAATTCTAACTTTTACTATTATTATTTGCGTGATTCAAATTACTAGTTACGTCTTTACACCCATGCTTAGATTCTCATATGCTACGTTTCCAAGCGATAGATTCCCATTCGCGGGTCGCGAACCCGCACGGCTCAAGATCTAACTCG
>JABCMJ010004057.1:0-42740 GCA_014822125.1 Arbutus unedo | reverse complement strand
GTCATGATTCACTTGGATTATTGATTTTGAATTCGGGATTCACTAATCCAAGTGAATCATAACGATTAATTTTGGATTTATTTTTGGGGAGGGTAGAATTTTTCTTCATCTACTGAACATGGTCACGTGGCTTCAAATATTGGTAACCTGTTTGCTTATTTCTCAAAGAATTTAGCTCAAATTAATGCCCATCACATTTGGACTTCAAATAAGTCAAAAAGCATCACGAGCCAAATAATCCGTGAGTATTCGTGAGTGTGTGTGCGAGAGTATGCGTGTTGATTTGATTGTGATTGTAAATTTATTGATCTCTTTAATATATATATATATATATATATATATATATATATATGTAACAACTTTATTAGTCACCTAATTTAGTGAAGAGACACTTCCAAATCAACTTTTTCACTTGCCCCCTCTATACACTACAAATTGCTATTCTAATCCCTGTTCCATGTTTTAATAATCTACCTACTCAAATAAATTATAGTTTCAACTCCCCTCCAAAAGTCTCCAAAAACCCTTCCAAGTTCCTTCCTTCCACACCCACCTGGAAATCATTTTCTTCACCCTCCAAAACCCCTCTCTCTCTCCCCCCCTATAAATACACATAACACCACAAAGTCATATAGTAAGCACAACTTATATACATATACAAATATATATTCATATACCTAAACCTTTCGATCGTCTCTGCACCCCTATCTTAGCGATCGTTCAAGGGCTTAATAACTTAAACATGGGTCATATGAGCTATGATAAGGTTGGCCGGAAGGGGAAAAGATGCTTCAAGCTGAAGTACCCGAGAAGGTTTTCGGTCTATCGTCTCCGCGCCAAGCTCTTCTGTTTGTTTGGTTTATTGAATAGATTACGGTCTTCGTATGGCGAAACGCTGGAATCGATCAAGAAAGGATTTGCGCGCAGTTTTAGCGGCAGAAGAGAGAGTTATAGTAGAAGAAAATTGGTTGTGCAGAATACAAGTCGAGCTGATTATAGGCTAAGGTCGTTTGGCCGATCGAATTCTTTCTATTCGGAAGCCATTGCTGATTGTTTGGAGTTCATCAAGAGATCATCTGTTTCTGAGGATGAGTACAAGCCAGTCCTAAATCGAATGCGTGTAGAGAGAGAGTAAGAGGGAGAGAGAGAGAGAGAGAGAGAGAGAGAGAGGGAAGAGCTATTGTACAGAAGAATGGACTGGTGAAGTTCTTACCATATGGGTTTTCCTTTTTCTTTTTTGGTTGTTTGTGTTTGATCCTTTTTGTATGGAATTTTCAGGGCCAAAAGGCCAAAGGGCCAAAAGGCCAAAAGGCCAAAAGTTTGGTAAGTTTTCTTGGAATTGCCTGAGCCTTCAGGGGAATCCAAAGTCTCTCTAGGCCATTGGGACATGGCACTCGTGTCCAAGCAAATGTTCGAATGTTGATCGGTCAAAATAGAGATTTGCTAGCCACCGGTTGGTCTAGAGTCCAATCTAAGCTTATCAAAAGCCATGTAGTGGGGATAAGGGACCCTGATCTTCAGAGAGAAATGTAATATTATTTATAAGGAAATGAGTTTTGATAGTGCGATTTGCACTTTATTTTCCTTTCTTTCAACTCTTTTATTGTAATCCTATTTGATTATGCAATCCGTGTAAAGTTACTGGTAATACTGCAAACACACTTAGCCATTTGCGAGTTTGGCTCGGTTCGATTAATGAATGAGCTTGAGCTCGAGTAAGGCGATTTTTGTTGAAAAAGAGTAACGAAAGATTCGTCCCATATGTTTATAACATCTGCAATTCTAAAATTTATCAAAGTAAAGATTAGTTTCTTACCATTCGATGAACATTCACTTTCTTCCTCTAATTAAGTATGAAATCAAGCACTTTATTTTTTATTTTCAAATTGGGAGAAGGGTTGAGGAACAGCAAGAATAAGTGGACTGATTTATTTCTCAGCTCAAGAGGCGTGGAAGAAGAGAGCCCTACTTTCGGAGGGAGAGTAGCACCCGATCTAATAGAGAAGAACAAATATCCTTTTTTTTTTTATTAACAAAGAAAATTTTATATATCATAAAGATAAAAACATAAAATCAATATAATAAAAAGATAAAAGCATTGAGAAAGTTTCGAAAAGAAATTATAAATCCTTAGTGCTGCTGCTCGTAGAAAATCACCCACCTATGAGCCTCTCATTTTTTAAAATAAAACAAAACAAGAAGGAGATAAGAAGGTGCCAACTCCAAATAACCCAAAAAAAACACCTAAAACTCCCAAAATCTAAACATTTCATAAACTCAAAAAATCACCCAAGAAACCTCTGTCAGATTACAATATGAGTAATACTAGAAACACATATGTTTTGGACACATTCGAAAACAGATGTGTCCAAAACCGTTAGATGCAGTGGGACCCTCAATAATTTGTGCATTCTATGTGCATCCACGATTCCAAACACATTTTTGTCTAAAATATCTGTGTTTCTAGACTTTTTGTTACAACATCCCCTAACTAAATCGAGAAATGCTAAGAACCCAGAAATTATAACCTCGAAACTCCCATGAATTCAAAATCAAAGGTTATGATTCACTTGAATTTGAGACCGAAACTCCCCCGAATTCAAAGTCATAGATCATGATTCACTTGAATTTGAGAGTGCTCAAATTCAAGTGAATCATGACCTTCTCAAATTCAAGTGAATCATGACCTTTGATTTTGAATTCGGGAGAGCTTCGAGTTTACTTTCTAATATTGTTGCACCCCTCAACTAAATCCACCCTTTAGGCGTACTCCCCATCCCAAGTTGCCCCACCTTGTCTCCCTCCTTCAATCTCTCCTTGGGGCACCGCTCTTTCTCTTTAAATCCGAGACCTCGTTAAATGAGCTAACTAATAAGAAAGAAAATAAGAGTTTTTGTCTTCGCTTTGTAGAATCTTCCAGGTTGTGACCCATTGGTACAATTGTTGTGTGGGAAAATGCCAATTTTAGAGTAGGTGTGAATGAAGATTCAAAAGAGTGTGCAGCTAATTCACCTAACACATTTTGTCATTATTTTGACTAAGTAACATATAGGAAAGACAATTTTAAAAGGGAGACGTCAGTGTTGGAAACTATAGAACGCGGCATAATATTTCAAACTCTTGGAAAAGTTTAATGGAAACTTTTGTATATTTTATTTGACAAATTAAGTTTAGCATTCGGTCTTCTAGTACTCAGTTATCGTAATACCCAGTCATTCAATACTCGTTCATTCAACACATAGTTGCTCGGGTTCTAGACACTAAGTGTCCAATCCATCCATTCAGTCATCCAATGTTTTGGATTTTCTTTTTAAAAGTTTTGTCGCCTACCTTCGGATGTTGAAAAATTCATCGATTCCTAATGCAGAGCTACCATTGGTATAGTGTCCAATCATAGTGCACGTAAACTTAAAAAAAAACAAGACAAAACTAGTGGTTAGACAGATACCTCGTTATTCGTGGTGTTATAATGAATTCAAATTCTCATGAAAGAGATGAGGAATGCACAAAAGGAGGTAAGACTTTGGTGTCACCTTGGGCAATGTACATAACATGCATAGTTGTGCTCTACTATCAACCATTTGATTGTCTAATTATTTTAAACAAAGAAGAAGATAGAATTAATGATGAGAATAGAAAGGACATATGGGTCTTCGAAATAATAGATGAGATTTTTACGGTATTAGTTGCATTGTATTTGATTTGGGTGAAGTAAAGGATGAGATAGAGAGTGAAAAATAATTTTTTACCCGTTGAATTAAAAAGAAAATAATTTTATGGTTCTAATTTAACGAATACCATACCTAAGTGTATTGTATAATCTCTTACGTGAGATATTATAAAATAAATAAATAATCTTTTTTTTAGTCCAGTCTCGTCTTTAGTCTCACACAACAAACCCGAGATTAACTAATCTTAAAAACTATATGGAACTATGTGTTCCGTTATCATTTACTCACTACACTCTTCTAAAACACTCAAATTACTTGCTATTGTATCATGCCCCATTATCACAAGTACAAGAAACTAATTATATAGCCAGACCTCCAAAGCCATACTAGTAAAGCATATGATTTAAAAGTACAAAATAGAGTCAATTACAGCACAGAAAAATTTACGAACACAAATATTTTGAACACAAATGTATCTGAAATTATTAGATGTATCTAGGGTTCACAAATTATTAAGGACACCAAATGCATTCAACGGTTCTACACACATTTGTGTCTAGATGTATCCGGAATATCTGTGTTTCTAGCATTACTTTACAGCACACACTGTTGAAAATTCAAAGGGTTTGAATGAATGGGACACTGGAGGATCTCGAGGCAACCGGAAAGTCTCAGTCGTTTCACACCCCGAGAGTCACCATAATGTCTCATTCATGTACCATCTAAGGGACTCGTTCATTCGTGTACCATCCAAAGGCTATTCGTGTATCATCCAAAGGTCATTCATGTACTATCCAAAGACCATTCTGTTTCTAATTTCATTCATTGCTAGTAGATCCCAAAGGCCTTTATATACCAAACTCGTTTTTGGTATTGAGGTAGAACAGCAAATGAAATTCTGTCTATCCCAAGGTCATTATTCAAGTGAGAGCGAGAGTCAGGTACGAGGAAGTTCGACAACGAACAAGATTAGGTGTGACCTAGTTCGTGGAACCGTTTTACCCTAGGAGACGACGCCAGAACTAACCTCCAACACCCACGGTGAGGCAACGATTAAGTCTTAAGGAAACTGTGCTAAACATGAGACACAATTTGGTAACACTGTATTTAATTTTTGTATTTCTATTCTTGTATTGTAGTTTCAATTATGTATTTATTGATTACATCCAATAATAAAAAACTAGATGTATATTTCTGAATTTTGGATTGTCTATTTGAATCTGTCGTACTATAATTTTTCCTACACACACAGCACCAACAAGAACCCAAATTGGAGGTCTATGCGGAGATGGATACGGAATCTTTCTACAAATGGGTGGAGCATATAAGGAGGGACTATAATCTCCTAAAGTCACTCGTTAAGGATCACTTCCCAAATTAGCAAAAGCTTAGAGGAGTGGTCTATAAGTTGGGAAACATCAATTTTTTTATTCTTATGACTAAGTTGAGGTTGTGTACAGCAACCTTAATTGCACAAGCTTGGGTTGGGCCTACCCCCATCCTTAGAGGACCCGTATGAGATGGAAGCTCCACATACGGCCTTGAAGCTGAGTCTTTCTAGCAATGTGGTCTAAGGATTGATACGATGATTGGTTTAGCTTGGGTGATCGCCGTACTACGGGCACATGTGTGGATTAGTGTGTGAGACTGCGATCTACAAATCAATGCATGAGACTCACTCTTTACTTGGTAATGAAGAGGGGAAACATGGCATGTCATAAGAGCAAGGCCAGATTTGAAACCCTGCTGTGAGAGAGACATTTCGCGAGTCGGGCTTATAGAGATGAGGCCTTTTGGGGAAGCCAAGTTAATTTTGGGCCACCAAATCCTGCAATTGATGAGAAGGCCCTATGGAGTAAAGAGAAACGTGTACGTTGTCACACTCTCTGTCTTTCAAAGGTGCCTAGAGGACGGGCTAAATGCAGTAGAGCATCGACCCGAGAGCGAATTCCCCCTTGTCAGATAAAATTTTCTAATCCAAATACATCACAAATTTCACACATCAATATCAGCCAACCAACCAACCGCACATCAATTCATCTTTGATAACTACATTCTACTTCTTATTTGACCAACTCGATCATCATGATAATCAAACTTAATTCTCTTGAATTTCAATCTTTTTCAGTACTGCTTGTCTATGTACTAAAAGGTAGCTAGGTCAAAATTATAATGTGTGCTTAGATCTTCCTCTCATTAATTCCATGAGTTTATTTTAACCTAATTTGATGAAAATCACGATCTTGAATCCTGGGAACAGGTTAAATACTAAGGGTGCAATCGGTTAGGATTCGATCGGTTTTAAGGCGTCAAAATTTGAACTCAATCAATTTTTGGTGAAAATTTTGTATACCAATCCCGACTAATTTTAGGTAAGAACCAAAATCGGTTCTGGTGAAATATTTTGGATTTTTCCGAATTGAACAAAATTGGCTATCTTTGGGTCACATGAATTAAAAAATAAACTGTTTTTTCATTTTTTTTATAATTTTGTCGAATTTTTTTGCAGCATAATTCAAGGTTGCTAAAAATAAAAAATAAAATACACGAACTACCATAGTTCAAAAATGAAATGTTTGAACCGTGTAGCCAACACTTTTTTCCCCCTCCGTTTTGTTATGACCATTAAGAACGATTAAAATGTATCGCTTTGAATTCAGTTTGGTTTGATTTGATTAATTTCATCAAAATATACAATAAACCTTAGCTGACTTGAAAAATAAAAAAGAAATCGTAACCCTAAAACCAAAACCGAATTGTTTCTATTTCGAAACAACTGAATCACAATTTTTTTAATCAATTTTTTAGATGGTTACGAGTTTTTTGAAATTCTTTTCAACCCTAAAAAATAAAATTGGAGATGCTGCTATATATACACAACAGCTTCCTATTCCCCGTTAAAACACTGCGTCTAATTGTTCGAACAGTAACAGAAGTTGAAGTTGCTGTGTGTAACGCAGAGCTGAATTAGTGCCTTCTTGACCAAAGCGCAAGTACTATCACAACCACCAAGCCGATTAATCGCCTTCTCAAACAAATCATGCAATTCCTCTGTCCACTTGAAAGCAGCTTTTGCCCCAAAAAATTTTGGTGCAGGCGTTGGTCATTAAGGGCTGAGGTCCCCGCCGATTTCCGGGAAGCGGCGGTGGAGCTGATGGGCAAAGCTGGGGTCGACGGTGTTGGTTTGGTTGTTGTAGATGGGCAACACAGACGGTGTGGCCGCCGGAGAGTGCGACTAGGTCTTTGACGTTGAGGCATTTGTTCTGGAAGTTGGTGATGAATCCAGGGAGGTTCAGAAAGGGTGGGAAAACTCCATTGATGAATCAATACAGATCTGAGAGGAGGAGAGAATTTGACTGGCTATAAGTAGCCAGTGATAGAGTAGAAAGCCAAAATAACTAGGCAGGACTCAAATGTTGAGCCTGTACCCACCCAATAGGGCTACCTCTCTCTCTCTCTCTCTCTCTCATCGTTCACATCTCGGGATTGGAATCATGGGGCCGCGCTATCCAGTAGTTGCGAACCAAAAACCCTAATGCCACCTTCAATCTGAACAACCTCCCCGTATAGAGTTAGACAAAACCGCCATTAACGGATCTGTTGGATTCTGCTTCCATCCACGATTACAACGTCGTAGGGGTTGTATGGTTCAAGGCATAGCTGAATCTTGGACCTCGAGTTGAGCTGTACTTCATAAAATGAAGATTCTTGAAACAGGTTAAAGATTACATATATAGAATAGTTATATTACATTAGTTGCATAATTTAATGTAGAATAAATCAGTATTAGTGTACCAATTTCTTCTCTACTCGTACAATTTCTTCTCTACATCGGTCAGTTATGTTGATCCATTGATTGGAACTAAACTGGATGTGTATTCATAAACTTTCAGTGTAGTTGCTATTGCTTCTCTTATCCGGACAGCCCTACTTTCACGTGTTGTGTAATCGTACAAGAGTTGTGCCCACCATGTCCAATTTCCTCAACCAACCAATCTTTCTAGGTCCAAGCAAATCTACCATTTCTACAAATGACTGCAAGTTGGAAAAACTTCATTGAACAATCCATCTCTTTTAACCAATAGCCGGTAATGCCTATGACCACTACAGTTAATGAATTCTTGAAACTGATTATACAAAACTCAACAAGAATATCAAGGAATCAACACATGGTGGAAAAGTTCTTGACCCACATCAAACCTCACCACCGCCTTATAATCCCCATTAAGATTGGGATGATCCAACCAATAGGGTTTTTGTTTCACGATCCTGTACTTAATGAAATGAAAATGAATCTCGACATCAGCCCCAATCTCTCTCCAAGAATCTGTGTTCATGGAGTAGAGCTCAACTTGGGTTTGAAAATTATGCCTTTCCTATCCACGCAATCCTCACAATCTTGTAATCGCTGGTATGCGAATCGTAGCGAAACACAAAAGACTCATTACATGCACCTTTGATTTTGGGACGTGTGAGGTTATTCGTAATTTCCTAAACTGTTTGGTTCTGCTTCGATTAACATACGAACGACAACAAGATCGTGAGGGTTGTATGTTGCCATGCATCGCTGAATCTTGGACCTCAAGTCGAGCTATACTCCAACATGGTGGAATTTACCCAATGACGTAAGAGTCGAAATCCTAATGCGGGTTCCACCAAGATCTGTGATTCGGTTCTAGTGCATGTGCAAACCCTGGGTTTCCCTCCTCACAAACCCTCATTTCGTCCAAACACACATCAATGGCACCACTCTCAACCCTAACAACAACTACGACAACAAAGAAACTCTCATCTATAGCGGCCTCAAAGGTCCATCATTACGTGCCGCTATTGTGTTGTTTGCAATACCCAAAACACCCTCTTTCAGTATGATCGTGGCCAATCATTGCCTTAGGATGACGACCTACATGACATTGAAGTTGTTGGTTCCATTAACGGCTTGGTTTTTCCTTACCTTCTTAAAATCTCGAGTCTTGAATTTCATCATATGGAATCCCGCGACCAAACAGTTCAGGAACAACCTCCCACATCCCAAAATCAACGATGCATGTAACGAGTTTTTTGGGTTCTACTTTGATTCGCATATCGTGAGAATTGAGTGTATTTGGGAGGAACGACAGAGTTTTCGAACTTGAGTTGAACTCTACTCGATGAATACAGATTCTTGGAAAGAGATTGAGGGCGAGGTCGAGCTTGATTTTTATTTCATTAAGTCTACATGTGACAAGATCGTGAAAGGAAAATCCTATTGGCTGGGTCATCCCAATTCGGGTGGGGATTATAAGGCGGTGGTGTGGGTTAAGAATTTTTCAACTACGTGTTGATTCCTCGATCTCATCGTTCTAATTTTCGTCTAACGAGTTTCAAGAATCATAGGTTTGTTCATATTTATCCGATCAATAGTCGAGGACCAACATCTGAGGCGGTCATGGGCATTATTAACCTGTGGTTGTTGGTGGAACAAGATGGGTTGTTCACATGGTGTTTTTCCCATTTGTACAAGTGAGATATCTGCTTGGATTCACCAAGAAAGTTTAGTTGGTTGGTTGGTTGAGGAAATTGGACAAGGTGCGTAGCTCTTGTACAATTGTACAACCCGTGAAAGGAGGGTTGTTTGGATTAAAGGAGCAGTAGCAAGTACATTGAAAGTTTATATCTACATTCCTAGCTTAGTTCCAACTTCCAATTAAGGGATCCAGATAACTGACCGATTTAGAAAAGTCTTTATACGAGGAGAGAAGAAATAGGTATACTGCTATTGATTTATTCTACATTTAATTGTGCAGTTAATGTAATGTAACTATTCTTTGTTATGGTTTGGTAGATGCAAAGAAGCACAGTTATGGTCACGAATCTTATGGAAACATTATTTTTTCAAAAAAGTTCGGACATGGACTAAATATGCATGTCTTTTTTACCTATTCCTGTTGAATTCAAGGTCATGATTTTTATCAAATTAGGATAAGATAAACCCATGGAATTAATGAGATCAAGATCTAAACAAGGACAACATAGTATATGTGAACCAAGCATACATGATAATTTTGACATACCCTTTAGTATGTTGCCAATGATTCTTAGCATGTTCTCAACGTGTCCGACTAAAAAGTATATAGCAAAAAGTTAGACGTGTATTTGGGAGTATTAGACCTGTTTTTGACATAGCCATACAATTGAGTAGGCCACCAGATCATAGTAAAGAAATGAAGTATTTCTACATAGCATGACAAGGGGGGGTGTCTCTGTCTCCCCATCTTTGAGAACCTTCTAGGCTAGCATAGCTGGGAACCAGATCCGGAATCATTTGGGTGGAGTCTCTGGTTCTTTGTTAGAAAAGGATAAAAAGGACTGGTTCTTCGGTGAAGGAATCTCAGTTACTAATGAACATGCTATTCAGAGAGTGTCTTATATCAAACATGGATATGCAAGGCCCATAGACATGCCCGTGATTCTTGGTGTAGATGCATAAATTGTGCTCAATTTTTTCGTATCCAAGATATCTTAAGAACATGCCAAATCCTTGTCATCTCTAGTTGCTTGGGTAGAACTGTCTTGTATTTATGTACACATCATGGAGTTACATTTTGATTTTGAAGAATCATACCTTTGGGTTTCAAGTATTCCCCAATATTGCATTTTGGCAGCAGATCCAAGTGATAGTAGACACAAAAAAGTATGATATCATCCCCCAAAAGGAGGATTTATGACTAGGGGAGTTCAGAGATTGGTATCATGAAACATAAGTACTTCCCTGAAAGAAAGGCGATTCCTCCCATTCTAGAACTGCAGCTATACTAAAATGAAACCATTCAATGTCTCAAATAGAGGGATTTCTCATTTCTGGGCTCCGGTTAAAACAAACTACCAGAGATATTAGTTTATCTCCTTTCCATTGGGATCTTGACTAAGGAGTGATCTTCGTCTTATCCTTTTCTGTTTATTTTTACTGCTCCTTATGTTGTTAGATTTGTTTTGGATCTTATAACAGGTAAAAATCGATGCTTCAAAGAAGTTGGTCCTGTATTGTCATGACCATTGGGTCTTATTTGAGTCTTTGGTTTACATGTTAGAAAGAGGGAGCCCAATTGTCATGCAAGTTGTTTTGTGTTCTAAACCTACAGAAATGCAATATGTGATAAACACGTATGGAATTTCTGATAATCTTCATTACAGTTGTATCAAGATGTATATATTGCTTCATTCAAGATGAATTTCTACAATGTATCTACTGTTTCAATCAACGTAGCTGGCCGATTTCAACATACTGGTTATTGTGTTGTATCTTATATCCTTTAAACAGTTAATAATTTTGGTATGAAGCTCAGCCTTCATTCGCCACAATTTGGATCTTGTTTTTGTTTAGTTAAATGAGAATATTCTCTCTATTGTTATTCTTTTTTTTTTTTTTTGTGTAATATTACCCATTTCCCCAAATTCTCATGAATCAGATAAGAATATATTGTTGTCTTTAAGTTTTACTTCTGAATGACTAAAACACCATCTAACTCTATAACCAATTTAGACCAGTTTTGGTTCTTCATTTGTGATTTTAATGAAGATAAGTATCTTGACTGACTTCAATGTTCAAACAAAAGCTTGAATATTTGAAGACTTGCTATCCTGTATCAACCGAACCACAGAACTTGTGAATGTTCCAGGTGGTGGAGCTCAAGTCCTCATTTTTCAAGTTCTTAACTACATAGAGAGAGAGAGCCTAGTTTCAATTTTAGCTACACAGAAGAACCATGTTTTCAACTAAACAGGAGGGAGTCTTGATATGATATTCCTAGAGTATGCTAATGCCATTTTGTTCATTTCCTTGTTCCCAGGGCCTTTCCCTACAATTCTAGTCTGCCCTTATCATAGTGCGAAAGCATTCCCTAAGGCCACAGTTTGTTATTCTCGTTTCATATTGCAAGGACTAGGTCCATTTTGCTATGTTGTTGATTGTGAATTGATATGGATCTAGAGGAGTTGACATTGTAAGAACTCAAGTACATCAGAACTTTCTTTTTTCCCGTCTCGTTTTCTAGCTACTCTTATTAGGTAAATGACTTGTTAATTACAGTGAGTCAAGAAGATTTGAAATTTGTTGAAAATTCAGTGATGATCAAGTTGCTCAAATAAGAAGTTAGATGTCGTTACTGAGGACAATTGATGGAGGGTTGCATTGGTTTGTATTAATGTGTTGGATCTGTGATTCATTTGGCGGGTCGTTATATGTTCTTTTGGTGAATATTCGAGTTGTAATGGTTGGTTCTGCACGTGCTATAGTTCGACTCTGATTCGGGTCTTTAATCAGTTGTGCATATCATTGTTAAACATGTAGATTTGTACGAGTTGTGACTTGGTTTTAAGAAGGACCATGGGGTCACCCTCTTTTGTTTTGTGGCAGTATATTGCCTTGGAGCAATCCCAATACCTATAATACATGACTTGTCTTCTTTGCTTTCTGCCTGCATTTTTTTCTCTGATATTTGCTGGTTGGATTTCGTATGATGCTGGCCTTTATTTTTATTTCTTATGGAGGTAATATATTGTGTAGACAAACTTTAGTAGTGACTTCCTGCAACCCCATCTCCTGTCTGATTGCCAGACACTGTAGCCTCTTGATGATTGAAATGCGTAATGAAAATGCAATTAATTTGGATCGAACAAGATGGAAACAAAACGTGGAGAACACATGGCTTTGGCTTGTAGCTAAAGACAGGAAACGTGGAAAACTTTCATGTGGTGCATGTGGCTTGAGTTTTGTTGAGGGCCTCTTGCAGATATCGAATTTTGTGGATGGAAAAGAGTTTAGGTAATGTGGGTTTTGGTCTAAATTATCTCATACATGCGAGCGTTGTCGCTGTTAGAAGTTTCTAACCGTTGAAAATTGGTTTTTTTTTAATCAGTGTGTTCCAAGGTTGTCAATACCGTACCGGTTGGTACATATCGTTTTGGCATAAAACGGTGATAAATACCTCTAATACCGTACCATTTTAAATACTGGCTGGACTGACTAATATCGGTAGTACACACACACATATATTTGTAGTTGCGATAAGTTCAATACGGTACCTGGTATATGACCGATACTAGTACGTACTGTACCAATAGAAAAATTGGTACTCAAGCCGATACGGTATTCAAAACATTGGTGTATTCTATGGCCAAATTGATGCGAGCCCTAACCAAACTGGCCGAATTAGTGCAACCAATCTGAATGGGTGACTCTTCAAGCCGGATCACTGCGTCTTTTGGGCTCTTACGCACTCTTTCGTTGCCTATACGTTAAGACCATTTCCATAACATATTATCAAACAATTTCGTCCTCCTCTTACATTGCATTGCATGCATTCCGTCACATAAGATTTCCTTATTCGAGAGAGAGTTACAATGCACAAAATTTGTTCGTTAAATTTTTAGATTGTAGTGTTGTTTCTACCCGACTTGATGATTGAGATGTGTAATGAAAATGTAATGAATTTTGGATGGAACATGTTGAAAACAATGGAGGCTTTGGCATGTTGTTACCGTCAAAAACGTGGAGAGCATTGGCGTTTGGCTTGTAGCTAAAGTCAAATTATTGATTGGTTCAAAATTAATGCCGCCAGTCTTTTGGAAATTTTGGACAGAACGAAAGCAAGCCAAATGCATAAATCATTCAAGAGCGTGAACTTGCTCATCATCTATAGAAGGCAAATGTATGAGAAAAGAATAGGGGTGAAAGAAATTCTGAAAATATCGAACAGATAAAAAAAATGGAGATTCAATTCATCTGGGATGGTTTTGGTTTTTTGATTTTTTAAATTTTTTGGTTCGATTTTGATTTGTTTAGACCAACCGAACTGAACCAAACTGAAAATTAAAAACTTTTTCATTTTTTTTATTATTTTGAATTATATTTTATTGATTTTTTATCATTAAGTGTTTTGGACCAAATGCAAGAGTTTTGGACTGGTAGTTCAACATATGCTTTGTATGGCTAAGAAAAGCCCATTTTTTTATTCATGTAGCCTAAAATTAGCCCATTTTGATTTAATCAAAAAAATTGAAAAAAATCAAAAGTCTCGACGTAACCAATTTCACCTGAACTAATTTCAGTTCCTACGTAAAACCAGTGGTGATTGGTTCGCGGAATTTTTACCCCAAACCAATCAGGTTTGATTTTAAACGCCTCGAAACCGAACAAACCGATTTCACCCATATAAAAAGACAAAAATCAAAGGCAAAGAGAGTAATATTAGTGATTGTACATCCGCCCACAATGAGTGAATCTGTTACTCCGTGAACCCGAATTTGGAAACTTATTTAAATCTCGTGTCTTTTTGTGTTGGTATGTGTGAGTGCTTAAATTTTCGATCCTTAGGCCCTACAGTTGTATCGTACACTTGGCCGGTGCAGGGGGCTCGGGCTCGAGTCCGAGCTCGGACTCCAAGTTCGGGATGACGTTGAGATCTGGCCTCGGAATGGCATTGAGATCTGACAGGATTGACAGGCTCGCATCGCTTCTGCCTTCATTTATAAAAGACTAAAATAGGGGAACCGTGGCCTCGATGAAGTCTCCCAAAACATACCCCATCAACCAGGCCAAATCTACGTTTAGCCGAAGTTGAAAGATTAGATTAAGGATTTGAATCCCTACTAGCTTCAAAAGTTTTATCTTGAAAGAATTTTTGATCCACAATAATATGAACCCTACAACAAATAAAAAATAACAGGCAAAGAATATTCATGGAAAAAAAGGCCGAATGAAAAAAGAGATTATTGCCTAAGAGTTTGTCCCACTGATACAAAAAATCTCTCAAGTTCTTAGGTGGGGACAAGATTCAAACCTGCAGTCTTCAGGTCATGAACCTAATGAGTTGACCAATTTTTCTATCCCGCTTCTTCACCTTCTCTTTCTTTCACTATTCCCACCTAGGTTCCCGGCTTTGGTTGCTTGGCCGGGATAGAACCAGCTCTTAGTAAGTGGTGGCGACAACCCCTTTACTAGGTTGAAGGTACGAAGCTTACCTTATTATTATGAAAAGGAAAAAGCGCTTTTTCAGCTTGCTAACTAGGGTTGACAGCTAAATTCAGTCTTCAATAATAAAAAACCACCAGATCGATATACAAGACTACAGTTCGAATTCCTAACGCCGAAACTAGTTCTTTGCTTATAATTTGCATAATCAGGTTACATCTTTCATCTAGGCACTGTTTGGATGCCTATGAAATCAAGTTCGTGGCAAAAATATTATCATAAAGTATATGTTGGTCTTCTCTATTAAAATCAAGTAATAATTTTAAAATAGCTCAAACGACTTAATTAATTATTTTATTTAGCTCCATTTTTTTCTACAAAGATGTCTGAAAGTTTTAAAAAATAATAACAAAAAATAATTCAATCAAGTTTTTTATAAATTAACTTGTTTATCTGGAAACCAAGTATAAAAAAAAAAAAGTTATTTTTTCTAACAGAACCTTATTAGCCTACAGTAAGCTTGTCTTCGAGAGTGACGAAACGTCTATAACCAAATGCATAAAGAAACGTACAAGAGCCGTCTTAGCTCAGCTGGTAGAGCGCGTGGCTTTTAACCACGTGGTCGTGGGTTCGATTCCCACAGACGGCGTTTTGGTGCATTTTACGTGCTAGCTGAATCTCTTCACCCATTGTTTTTGGTTTTTGATCAAAATATCTTTCAGCCATATCAAAAGGAAAACGATACTTTGAACCTACCGTTTCGATAAGTTATCGAATTTTACAAGTAAAAAAAAATAACGCGACCAAATAAAAAAACAATTACATTTAAGGAGGACTATATTTAGAATTAGTGATTTCTGGCTGTATAGCTAAATGGATTTAATGTTCTCACATGAAGAAAAATACTTTTTTGTTCTCAATCAATAGATGTCTATCCTCTTTTGTAAAGACAAAAAAGAGATATCACTAAAAGAGATGAGATGGTCGAACAAGTAAAGGGTGAGGTAAAATCCATTATGACCATCAATACCACCACACCATGCGAGAGTTAAACTAAAAGGAGCACATCGCATTAAATGCGACAAGCACAGCCGTTAGCATGCAAATGATATCAGAAAGATAATACGATAACTCATCACCCCAAATCAAGATAGTACTATTCGAGCAACAACAAACTAAGAGCCAATTGTAAAAAATAAATAAATCTCATTATTGACTCGAAAGAGTAATACTAATGACATTATATTTTTTTATCTCATGTTTTATTTCATACTGAAGTGACGTATCTATTCTCATCTCTCTCTTTCTCTCTCTCATACTTACTCACTAATAACTACTTATTTTCCTTCATTTCAATATAAAATAAAATATATAGTACCATTATTCGACTCAAAAATATCCAAGAAATAACATACGAAGTCAAGAAAGAAGTAGTTATTGGTGCGATAGCCAAAGTAGACTTTTTCACATTTCCATTGGGTTGGTTGTGGAATTTATAGTGTCTTATTGACCGAAGAATATGCCACTAAAATGGTTCACCTTTTCTGAGCATTTATTAGTTGAGAAAGATTCAAGTGTGGCGGCGTTCATACTTAATGTACCAAATATTTAGGCTCAACATTAAAAGCCCATAAGATCATAGAGTAGTTGAAGCTCTAGGGTAAGGTGGGGACTTCCATGCCTTCAATTCCTATTAATTAATGCCTGAAATTATCAGTGGTGAATCTCTCTCTCTCTCTCTCTATAGTCATGAGAGATTTTTCATTTTACTAAATCTCTTTTTTTTTAATTTTAATAATTTGAACGGTTTATTGAGCTTAAAATATATTTTTAAGGGTATTTATAAAGAATTACCTCAAAAAATATTGGAAAGAGTTTGACCTAAACAATTTTTATAAATACTGAAATGATATTTTGAGTTAATTTTTCACGGATACTTCTAAAAATATGTTTTAAACACATTGACCAATTCAGATCATCAAAATTTGATCAGAAAATTAGATGTCATCATTTTAGCAAAATGAGGAATCCCTTATTAGAAAATATATAAAAAATTCCTCATTTTATAAAAATATGGACATCTCATTTCTTGATTAAATTTTGATGATCCGAGCCATTCAATGTGTTTAAAACATATTTTTAAAGATACTCGCAAAAAATCTACTCAACAAAATCAAAAAAGGTTTGATTCAAGCAGCTTTTCACAAATCCTGACAAAAATAATTTTATGAAAAATCATTTGGATCAGATCCTTCTCCGTAATATTTTGAATTGATTTCTCATGCATATCCATAAAAATATTTTTTAAACACATTAAACGGTTTGAATGATCAAAATTTGATCAATAAAAAAATTTTATATTTTAGCAAAATGAGAGAATTCCTTATTAAAAATTTTCTGCATATAAATATAAATATATAAGATAAATTACACTGAGCTCCCCTAAAATTTCTGACAAACACACTAACCTTCCTTATAATTTGGAAATTAATCTAACCTTTCTTACACTGACCTCTCATGAGATTTCTAATTAACAAATATACTAACCTCATTTGTAGTTTGAAAAACTATTATAATCTTCTTTACTTTTGAAGTTATTCTGCAATTATCTCTATTGTAATTAAAATTAGTCGAACGCTACTAATCAAGTTATTAAAATTTCAAGTTTATAATTTTTTTAACAAAACAAACTGCAACGTAATTTTATCACATCGAATAACCTATGTTATATTTTTAACGTTTTTCTAAAATCGAAACTTGGACAAATCTCAAAAATTCTATCCAAATTTTTAATAACTTTTAATTTCAAAAAAATCAACATTGGTTATTTCAAACGTAATATAAATTACGTTGCATCTCGTTTTGCTAAAAAAAACTCTAAACTTAAAGTTTTAATAACCTGACTAACGCTATTTAGCTAATTTTAACAATAAAAGAGATAACAACATAATAGTTTTAATAATAAGAAAGATAGAATAATTTCTCAAACTATAGGGAAGATTAATGTATTTGTCAAAAACCTCATGTTAGACTAGTATAGATTACAACTAATTAAATGATAGTCCTAAATGGTACCTCACCCTTTCTATTTTAGGGGGATTTTCCTCAGAGAAAATCTGTTCAACCTATATATACAATTTTGGATAATATGTGTTTAAAATCTTTTGATGCACGAGAGATCCTTTAAAATTATACAAATTTCACGTGTATCAAATAAATCCGAATTCATTTATATGCGAATATGTACATATATATTGCGTTCCAAATATTTCTCTTTTTGTGAATAGTTAAACCACTTACTTTCTAATCTGTAATCTCCATACCAATCAACTA
The DNA here is from genome assembly GCA_014822125.1 of Arbutus unedo. Classification (NCBI taxonomy): domain Eukaryota; kingdom Viridiplantae; phylum Streptophyta; class Magnoliopsida; order Ericales; family Ericaceae; genus Arbutus; species Arbutus unedo. The sequence goes on along the minus strand of JABCMJ010004057.1, from coordinate 24,785 downwards.
CACCAACTAATTGATGACCAGAGTATAGAGTACTACCCAACCTGCTTCTGTTCATGGACCAAAAGCTGGTGTATTTATTGCAATAGCATGTCAGCTCTCGTGGGTGCCATATCTCTCTCTCTCTCTCTCTCTCTCTCTCTCTCTAGAGTGTACAAACCAAATATCAAAATCCATACACTATAAGCTTAAAATAAAGACCGGACGATTTGCCTGGTGCAATAAATTGCACTGGCCCCTATATAATTGTGAGGACAATATGCGTTGACCTTTGAGTACAGTTGGTATGATGTAGCAGCTGCTTTTGTTTGAATATATATATAAGACTTCTAATAAAAAATTTCTTACTTTTTTAAAATGATGATCTTTTATTTTCTAATTAAACATTAATAATACAAATCGTTTAATGTGTTTAAAACATGTTTAAGGATAACCGTGAACAATCAGTTTAAAATATTATCGGGTAAGTTTGATCCAATTAATTTTTTATAAAACTGTTTCTGTTGGTATTTATGAAAAACTATTTGGATCAAACTTCTTCGGCTATTATTTTGAGCCGATTTCTCGCGAGTACTATTAAAAATATGTTTTAAACACATTGAACAGTTCGGATCATTAATAATTGATCAATAAATAAAAAAAATTCATTTTAATAAAATTAGAGATTTCTTATTAGAAATTTACTATATGTATGTGTATGTATATATGTATATGTATATAGCTACAACCAATCCATGCTACCATGCATTTATATCTGGTGTCTCCCAACCTCACTTGCTTATCTCTACCTATATTTACATGATGGTATGTGTATATCTTTGTAGAGCTATTTTTTTAGAACTCAAAATATTTAAGTTAGTTTATGCGCACATTAATTAATTTTTATAGAATTAATTTTACCGTCAACTTACGGTCAGGGAACCCAATTAAGGTCCAGACTTTGTCAAATCTACCATCCACTAACGGATGACCAATCCCGCAGTCGACTGCAGAACTACTTGAGATATATATGTTATTTTCTTTTTGGGAAAGCTAATTAGGGCCCAATTAGATCGCGTTTTAGTTTGGGGTGGTCAGGTGTTAAATAAGGTGGAGTGATTCATATTGATGTAATGTTTAAAAAACATATATTAAATAACTCAGTGATTGGATAAGATATTAAAATTAGTGTGTCTAGTGATTGGATAGAGGGTTATTTTTTGTGTATTAGGCAAGAAAAATATGTATTAAACTATCAAAAATACTTGTGTCCTCCATCATGGATTATTCCAAAAAGTAAGTTTATAAAATGATTAAAAATAATATATTTGTAACATTTAGACAAACAAATTTGTAATTAATAATCTTAATTTTGGAAAAAAATAAAAAAATCATGAGAAAATAAAAATCAATAATAAAAAAGTGAATTTTGCCAATTCATTTAATTACTAATATCATATATTGGTAAAAAAAACATAGAGTTAATGCATAAAAATTAGAGAATCAAATTAAATTATAAGTGGTGGTGGGTCTTTCGGTCATTTGCCACTCCTGTGTTACTTAACCTGCTAACTAAGATAGTAAATGCTGTCTTGAATAGCCCATGGACTAACTAGCTCAATCCAAATTTTTTTTACCAATAGGTGAATTAGGTGTAGGGCAAGCCTTAAATAGCTTAGACATTGTTACTTAACAAGGCCTTACACATAGCATCCAATCAAGTCCTTAAGGCCCGATTAGATACCGTTTTAGTTTTCGGTGTACTAACTAAGTGGGGTATGTTAAATAAGGTTGAGTGACTCACATTGATGTGATTTTTAAAGTGAGTGTGTTAAATAACACAGTGATTAGATGGAGAGTTAATTTGAATGTGTTAGACAATGAAAAGATTTATTAAATTATCAAAAGATATTTTTACCCTTCGTTATAGATTTAATGTATTATTTTGAAAACTGTATATATGTATATATATTGTATGTATATATAACTTTATAGTACGTGTGGTATATATACATATATGTATATATAAGTATATGTAATATATACACACACTCTTGTAAATGTAAATGTATATACATATAGTATATATATTTATATAATATATATACTCATAGTTATAAATATACTTATATATATTATAAATATACTTACGTACATATATTCTTATAATATACACGCACACATTTATATATTTTTGATATATATAAGCATAGTTATATATATATATATATATATATATATATATTTAATAAATATAATTATACTTATATATTATATGTATTTCTAATATATATAAATTAAATATATATTTATAGTATATAAGTGTGTGTATATATACACACACTTTTTAATATATTAATGAGAGTTGTTTTTCACCCCTCCCCAAAAAAAATAGGGAGGGAATGTGACTATTTAAAGACCAAAAAACTTGTTCTTTTATCATTTTTTACAATATTAGTAATTCTTATTTTTTCTAAGGACTTGAGTTTGGGGAGAGAACTTAATTTTAACTTTATTTTGAAAAAATATTAAAACTTCAGTTGATTAAAAATAATATTTAAAGATCAACCATGAACTTGATTATTAAAAAAATTAATTTTTTTTTCTTTTAAGTGTTCCGTGGTATTTAAAGATTTAAGTGCAAATATTTAAATATTTCTTTTAAATATTTAAGTGTTCTGTGGGATTTAAATTATTTTTTTTTGCCCCTTTTTTGTTTGAATATAAAGATAAAACATATAAGTGTTTCTTGATGCAAAAAATGTAATACACGAAAACACGCTATTTCTTATATTTAAAAAAAAAATTTAAAAAGTAGTTATCTATTTAATACTTGTATTATATTTAAATTAATTTAAAATCTCATTTATAATTGTCGTAATTATATTACATGACGTGTTAATCTTTTTATGCTCCACTCCAATAATTAGTACTTCAAAATTACATTTAACAAAATAAAAAGTTTAATAAATGTTACATACTTTCTTTTTGCAACTAGCATTTTGATAACTAACCTCATTAGTGATAAAATTCGGGTGCGTAGTCGCGACGGTTGCGGGTGATGCTCATTCAACATACTATCTAAACTTGAAAAGTTGTAGTAAGCCATGATGTTCTGTGAGTTAAAAACAAAAATAGATGTTAAGAAGTAAAATTTATAACTTATTTTATATTACGTCATTTTTAGCAAGTAATTTCATCATAGCCCTAAATAAAACACAATTAATGAAATTTCCAACTTAAGATGAAAATTTATTATTTGCGTAAAGTTATACCCATGGGCGGCCCTGATCAAAATACATTAGATAAATATTGAACTTACAAGAATAAAATTGTAGGTGGAGTGATTTTCTCAATCAGATGAAAATTAATACCTCACTTTGTAGCAGGAATAATACTCTCTCTCTTCTAAGTTTATTGATTTGCAAAATAGTAACTCATCAAAGAATTTACCAACGTGGCGGGATGACACTCCCATAATTAAGTCAAACAGAAATCACATGAATATTTATGGGAATAAGCTAATATTCTGTGGTAGCGTATAATGCGTATCTTTCTTCGTTAACCTGAACCTTTAGACCCTACGACTTAATCTTCCTAATTCTTTTAAGACTCGGATTTCTTTTTAGAACTGAAATTGAATGGCCCTGAACTCCTCATCTCTTTCAAGTTGGAATGGCCTTGAACTCCTCATCTCTATTCAATTAGAATTATATCTAACAAAATCAGAAAAAATTATAATTCTAAAAAAATTATTTTTGTTTTTATTTTTTTAAGTGTTTCGTGGTACTTAAAGATTTAAGGACGAATATTTAAGTAATTTTTTTAAATATTTAAGTGTTCCGTTCTACTTAAATTTTTTTTGTTTTTTGTTTTCACCACTTTTTTTGTTTGAATATAAGGGCAAAAAATATAAGTGTTCTTGCACATGATTTTTTTATTTTGTTTCACATCTCTTTGAACACCTTGAAATTTATTGCTATGTAATTTTGAGTTGATAAAACTAAATAATATGAGTTTATGTAGTCGATAGCAATTTTAAAGATAATAACAGTGATGAGTTTAGTATTTATGTTGACTTTTAAGAATCTAACCGATATTATTTTTATTTTTAATCATATTTTTTTTTAAAACGCAATATAAAATAGTAAAATAGAAGAAAATAGTATTTTTGTAACTCAGAAGGAGATGAGAGTGTCATTTTTGTAATTTAGAGGGAAAAAAAGGAGAGAGAATGAGAGTGGCATTTTTAAAATTTTTGGGTTATGATTGAGTATTTATTCAGGGGGTGTGATTTTTGTCTTCAGAGAGGATTGAAAAGTAATTTCCTATATTGATATATATATACAAGTATATATTAAAGGTAGTTGAGGGGTATTTTGGTTATTTTCCAAGCTAAGGTGGATATGTTAGTTAGCCGGAATTGGGGGCCACGTAGTGAGCCAACTTACTACATGAGTGTAGTGAGCTCATCCGGCCGTCTGTTTTGGCAACGGACAGTTCAAATTCAAATTAATATTTATTTATAAAAATAATTAATAAATACTGATTTGAATATAAACCGTCTGTTACCGAAACAAATGGTCGGATGAGCTCACTATACCCATGTAGTGGTTAGCCTTAAGGGGAGGAATAGTTAGCTCCATTGCTAATTAAAACATGTCCCAAAAATTTGCAAATCAACACCTTATGGGTGGGCCCAGCCTTAATAGAGGCATGTCTTAGCTAAGGCACCCCATAAGGCACTATTTAATCACTCTCTTAGAGCAAGTCCAACAAACTCTTCAAATTACTGTTTTAGTTATTTTAACTAGTAAGAATTAAAAACAGACTTTGCAACAGCATCAACAAATACCTAGTTATAGTAATTTTGCTATAGTACCTCGCCATTTTTACCTATAATATATGAATAAACCAAAATATTCAAAATTTTAAGTAGCTAATTTGGCTAGATGTTGTTGGACTTGCTCTTAGCTAGCTAATTAATTTGCAGTTGGGCTAGCCTCCAATAGACAAGAAAATCATAGAATTCTCTTTATTGAGATACGAGGGACGTAGTTGTCTGCAGGGCACGATGATAAGACCATGGCAATAAGGATGCTCATTACAAAATTATTTATCGTATAATTTTTTTTTCAAAGTCAAGATAATGTAGACAATAGAATAATAAAAAGTAATAGATAACTTTATACTAATTGTAGGTATTTTTTTTTTTTTTTGCAAAAGATTACTACAAATAAAATTAGAAAAAGGTAATACGAAATAAAATTTAGATTAAATCACTATTTTAAAAAGAAAAACTTTTAAAATTGTAATTTTTCTCTTATTATGAAACTTGTTCACATTCTTTCATTAAGACAATAAAGGATTAATATTCAATACTTCCAACTCTTGTTTCTTACTAGTAGTCATGTTCTCTGTGACAAGATTTCAGTGTATGCACTCCACAAAATTTTGTTTATATTGCAGTAGATTGCTAGGTTTACTCAAACTTGATCGCTATTCAAAAAGAAGTAGAACAAAATTAAAAACTTATGGAGACTTCGATGGAGAGTGTCGTTCAGCCGCCATTGACATGGTTCTACCTTGACTCATCTGGCTTACTCCAACAGTACACATGGTCGCCGTAGACGGAAAACTGAATTATGTTTTGGTCAAAGCCAAATAACCTCTGCAGATTGTACGTCATATGTGAAAATTTTAGCTTGTATAACATCAAAATGTTGAATCCTTGCAAGTGTATGAAAAAATTTCAACCCATCAACGGTGATAGCTGGGACATAGGTGACTTTTTCCACGGTTGCCATCATGAAAATGCTGTTGCATGTGGCGATCGTGATGGGTTTAAGGAAGTTGGGGCATTGAGTTTTGGTGGATGAGTCGCAAAGTCAGCTCTGGGCATAGGTCGAAGAAGTCACCGCTTTGGACCTCCTAAAAAATATCGAAAGTAGGGACCCCCAAATATTTAGTTCTCTTTAGTATATTAAATTAATTTTTTTAATTTTACACTTGTTCTGACATACAAATGGGCTCAAACATGTCTGAAAAAAAAATTTTAAAGTTTAAATTGATCAAAATTTATCTTCCGTCAATCACATCCCAACAAATATTGAATGGAGTAGCCAAATTATTCATTGAAAATGCTATGATGAAAGAACTTGATTATGGAAACTTAATTAATACGTTTGCAACTAAACATGCGAAAATGACAATATTCATATGATACATTTTAATTTATTGAAATGATTATTTCTTTTGGAGTAATTAAATTTTTACATGTTTTCGGAATGATAACGTTTGTGCAATAGTTTTTTATGAATTTTTTTTATTATGTAGATTTTTTGCGCAAAATATATAAAGGGCATCAATTTAAGAGCTTGCTTTGGGCGTCCATAATCTTAGAAAAATGTAATTTGTCGAACAAAAAAAGATAAAGGCAATGGTTCAAAAAAAGGGCAAAAGAAAAGGGCAACTTAAGGACAAAGTGCACATGTCCACGTCAACTTTACACCTATTATTTTGTCACATAGCCACAAAAAAATAAAAATAACTTAAAAACATAAAAATAATTTCAAAGAACAAAACGAAAAATGCTTGGACGAAAATAATAAATAATAAATATACTACCTCTCTTTTATTATATGTAAAAACTATTATTATTATTATTATTATTATTATTATATTATATGTAAAGAAAAATAAGAATGACTAATGACCAAAACTAAGGACCAAACAATGAATATTAAACACACCATTGCTCTTTATTATATGTAAAGACTCTCAAAGATTTTATTTGTTTAATTTGGAATTATATATATGCTAATCTTGACTTTAATTAAATTAAGAAATTTTGCTGTGATAATGGAGTGAATGTTCTTGTTTTGGCAGCCATTTAAATATAGTAGGTTGGTGGCCTAATGGTAGATTAGTCCAGGTTATATATAGGTTAAGGTAGCCTCCTCCCCCTCTATGGTTTTTCAACTAAGCTGTTCATGTGTAGCGTAGCCTAGGGTATGATGCCCTAGATCTCCTACCAGGTATAGGCTTCACAAATAGGACTTGTAAGTGCATAATAAAGTAATATGCTCTGCATCAAAATAATTTTGTTTTGTCAAACAAAATATTGTTAGAATAATGATCGATTAATATTTTTTACGTTAAAACGACATCGTCTATTCCTTTTCTCACAAATAATTCACTGAAACTAAAATTTTCACTTATTGTATTCAACTCCAATCATATCCCTTTTCAAGAAAAGAATATATTAATTCTAGTTTGTAAATGTTATAATGCAACGATACTAAATAACGGCAATTCTTTACCCGCAAGATACGTTTCTTACCTAAAAGATAAGTGTAGAGAATTTCTAAACAGTTTTGAGTTGAATTACAGTAAAACTACGTCGTTTTGTAATATAAGGATGAACTACAACATCCACAATTTGTTTCACTCACGCATAAGGCCATTCATAGATGAACCCTTAATTATGTATTGGCTTGATGGTTAAAATTTAGGATTTAGGAATTTGTTCCCTTTTAAGATATCTGTTCAAAATCTCACCGGTGCTATTAATTCTTATAAGGTTAGTTTATACACAGACGTGCTCCTGTTTTAATTGAGATCCCCACATGCAAGTGGACGGTGTGATTGGTTCTCGAGAAATTAATCGAAGTGTGCATAAACTGACTCAAACACTCTAAATTATAAATCAACTTCATAAGAATCCTAATACGAGGCCTAATTAAAAGTAGGACAAAATACTATATATATAAACTAACTTCATAATAGTTAGATAACATTTAGAAATATCTACAGAGAAAAATTACAGAAAATTGTAATAACTTTCAGTTCCTCTTTCAATCATATGTCTTTCCAAGAAAAAAGTATATTAATTCGAGAGATTCGAAGATACTGTAATGCAACGACACATATAAATGAGCTATTTTTTTGTTTTATCGCATTATAATGTTGTACTACAAGGGAGCACTACAAATTATAGAATGTTGTTCCTTTATAGAAAGAACACACATGATAAATTACATTTTTTTTATGAAAACGACATATAATCATTAATTGAAAAAAAAAACGTGATATATATCTCTGAAGTCGGTATCATAGGAATGATATATCAAAACAACATTATCACTTAAAAATACAAAATTGTGGTAGATCGAACCAACGAAACATATCGGACCACAAAACATACGGGTCTATGGTGTAATATATTTTTTTCCAAAGGGAGTAGTCATGAATGGTATATCAATATCGGAATGGAGGCAATAAAGTCAAACACCACGGGTTTCATATGTCACGGGTCACATTACCGGATCCTGGGTGGTGCTTGAGCTTCCACGTGCACAATCCATTAAGGCCTCGTTTGACTACTACCACTAAATTTTGAGTTTTTCACGTTTTCTACTTACTAGTTTCCTTCTTCTTTTTTTCATATTGAATGCCACAAAAGGTTGTTGAAAATGTTGGTTTTGCAAGTTGGTTTTTAGGGTTGACAATGTGACCGATCGAATGTGAATATTATTGTTATCGTTTTTAATTTTTGAATTTATATTTAATTTTCATTTCTATCCCGATTCTTAAATAATGATTGATTTTATCCTCTACTCCTGTTTTGAACGGAAAATAAAAATTTCTAAATAGAAAACGGATATTCAAAAATAAAAAAGAAAAACTATTATTTTTATTATAAAAATATATATATACATTAGGAATTATGTAAATTTGACAAATTCTAGAAACCCAATGTATTGTATAACTACTTAGAACAATTATTGAAAATCTCAGAAAATCCTAAGTAATACAGAGCGGGAGTAAATACGGGGCAAAACGAAGATAGATATCTCTAAATCCTATCTATTTTCCGAATTTTTTTTCAAAATCATTCCTAAATCCTACCCAATTTTAAAAACAAAAACTCCCGAATCCTTGATCCGTTCAGGATAGAGAACGGGACAAAGAGAAATTGGATTGAATAAAATTGCCATCTTTATGATTTTGAAGACAATAGCAGGTCGGGAAGGTCCACATAAAGCTCACACAGGAGACAACTAACTGCATATCTTTTTCTTCAATTTGAAAAGCACAACCACCATTTCCGTTGAGGTGACTACCTAAATGAATCCAACCATCTACGGAAGAACGTCAAAAGCGAATTAGGTCACCAACAACAGATATGCTTGGACCCCTCGACCAAGAAAGACCAAGAAAAAATCTTTTTGCTCCACTTAACTCATTCTTTTGAAACATTAAACTAAAAGCTTGCCCAATCGTTATTTCAGAGCTCAAGTTAATTGAGATGTAATCAAGCTGACCTGCATGTTCGACTATAAAAAGACAAATGAAATCGTGCACAAGGTGACTCTCCATTTTCATATACAACTTGAGACAAAGTTTTGGAGAAATATAGATCTAATTCTAGATCTAGAAACTTTCTTCCTAAATTACAAGCTAATAATATAACAGTAAACAAACAACAGTTTGATGGAAAGTGGGAGAGCCTCATAGTGAAAACATAAAACAAAAAAACAACAACAATAATAATAATACAGAGCACAACCAGCTAGCTACAGAGCACCTCCACATGATTCTGCTTTAGAAAAACAAAACACATTACACCACTGGCTCTGTTTCATTTGCTATAATCTTCTTCTTCTCTCTCCCCCACATGACTTCTTCTCTATTTTATTTTCTCCCCCACTCTCTCTCTCTCTCCTCGTCACCGAGGAACTTATTTCTAGATTTTTCTTGGATCCTTTTTTTTTTTTTGGTTCATTACATTTTCTGTGTGTCCTTTAGGAGGATATCTTGGTTACATCTTTGGTAGATCTGTTATATTTCATGTGACTTTTGACTAGCTGTCCAGCTGCTAGGGCTGACATGAGAGAGAGCTCCCCAGCAAGAACAGAGCCTGCAACAATGGTGGCCAAAAGCCTTGAGTTGGACCCTGGTGACTCCCTGTTTGCACCCTTCACTCCAAGTAGGTTCAGACATGCTGACTGGGATGCAAGCTGGGTCCCACCTCCTACTGTCCCCACCTATTTTCCAAAATCATCAAAAAAATACAAAAATTAGAAATCGAAGTTACCCAAATCTAGAAAAGTGTATATTCAATGTATTTTGGTGATCTGTGGGAATCAGGGCTCTACAACGAGGTGTTTGTTTGTAAGACAAAACTATGATATTAAAAAAAATTCTGCTACATGTGAACTAAAGAGAACCTTTGAGTACTTCAATGACACAGGGGGGAGTGGGATTTTATCAGGCTGTCTGTCTTATTTTAATTCCCTATTCATTAAAAAAATCAAAATCATGTACACATGGCTACTGTTTACAACCATGCTTCATGAGCAGTACATGTGTAACACAGATCTGAATTCCCCAACTTTTGTGTCTTTCTTTTTCATAGATATCATCACATTATATCATATGTATCCAACGTACTGTTCTCCATATTTCCAAAACAACAATTATTGAATGCTATCGGATACCGTCACATCACAAACTGTAAATTCAGACTCCAGTAAAATTTTAAAAAATTATATATTACCGACATTCATGTGAGGTCAAAATTAAATGTATGGATCAGAGATCGTACCCTATTTCTTCCTAAAGTCAAGAATATGGGGATTCTCAAAATTTTGGTTTTTATTACTTGGCCGGCTCTAGATCAATCCAAGCAAGATGAAGATAGTAGAAGACAGGACTCTTAAATGGGTTCAGAGCATCGTGTGACACTTTTGACAGATATGCCACACATACTAAGGTTGTGTTTGGTTTTTGTCCTTTCTTTCTTTTTCTCTTTAAATTCAAGATTCGTCATCATTTTAACTACTACCCTTGTAGATAGCTTTTAGCTTCTAGGGCATTTTTAAGATCATTCATTAGAAGCTTTCATGTCCCATTATTAACAATAATTAACTAAAAAAAAGCTGATCCAAACATGGTCTAACGAGTAAAAAATGGCAAGAAATTAGTGGGAACTAAGAATTACCTCAATGGAAGGCATGGTGACAGAGACGTGAAGGTCCTTGCCATCATTAACAGCTTCCATCATAGTAATGCAATGAGAGCTCTCGACATTCTGGGCCGGGTCCTGACCCGTGGCTAAATACACTGCGGAAACAATGTTGCTGGCATGGGCATTGAACCCGCCAAGTGCACCCGCCATGGCCGACCCGGTCAGATTCTTGAGCATGTTGAGCTCCACCAGAGCAGCCACGTTGGTTTTCAACACCTTTTTCACCACATCCTCCTTTATGATTGCCTCACAAACAACTGATTTTCCACGCCCTTCTATCCAGTTCACTGCTGCTGGTTTCTTGTCCGAGCAAAAGTTCCCTGTTTCAGTTCAATTCCCCCCATATCAACACCAAAGAATTTACTACCCGTTTATTCGCAGTCAAAATTTTAAAAGCGAAATCATAAATGAAGAAAATATTTATTATAGATAAATAAATAATTATAAAAAATTTGTTTGAATATTTTTTAGAAATAAAGATAGTAGAAAGATATGTCAGTAAATGATATTTTTGTAATTGATAATAATATTTTTATAATTAATAGTAACATAATATAGAAAGGAATATGAAACGAATATAGATAGTATGAGATAACTTAGGAAGATTGGAATAGTTTTCCAGATATTATATCTACTAGGAGCGAGTCTAGAATTTAGAAGCACTTGAGGTCCAAACATATTATATGTGGAGTAAATTAAAATATAATATTTTCTAAACAAATTTATCAAAAAAGGAAAGAGGGATTTTTCAACAGAAACTGACCCCACTACATAGATCTGCCCCTCATATTTGGGGTGCAAAACTGTGAACAAATTCCAAATATTATAAATTGAGGTAGTCATATCTGGACATGACCATTCAATTTCAAATGTGTAATGGTGGAGATTTCATCAACCAGAGCAGTTTTTTTCTTGAAGCAAAATGTTTGGAGGGAGGGAGGAAGGAGGGAGAAATTACCAGAGATGCCAATGACATCCATGTCGGGGAAATCGTTTTGAAGGAAATCAAGAACATTCTGAACACCTTTGGAGATCATGTTCATTCCCATTGCATCCCCAGTACTGCAGGTAAACCTCATGTACAGATTCTTCCCTGCAATTGCACATTGAACCCCTTGTAGCTTTGCAAATCTGCTCGATCTGTTTTTTGAAAGAAAGAAAAAATCCAGACGCTAAAAACATTAAAAATACTAAAAAATATTATTCTTCAAGATAAATGATTAATTTAAATAATTTAAAACAAACTTGATAGAAATCAAGAATAACAAAAAAACAATAATATTAATACCGAATAATTTTGTAATTTGAAATTATGCAAAATTTGAAAACAAAAATTATCTGTAAAAATTTGACAGCATTATTTGTAAAGAGATACAAGCTGGAAAACAATTAAAAAAACAAAAGTGTAAAGAAACATCTAGAAGGCCGACAACCAAGCTCCCCTGAGATTACTTAGCTTAGTAAAATAACCTATTGTTTTGTTTTTATTTGACAAAAAATTTATATTTTTTTATTTTCGTTAACTTTGTGTGAATTATTAGTTTGTTTCGACGGGATTTTTCAGGAAAGTTATAAATAATAGATCAAATTTTAAAAAAATTCAAAAAAGACAAAAATAATTCAAAAAAATTTTTTTTGTGTGCTTATTCGTTATTTTTAGTGATTTTTTTAACTTTTAAATATAATTTTATATTTGTTAGATTCGTCTTATCGAGACGGATTAATAATTCACAAAAAATTAAAGCCTAAACAACAAATACAAAAAAAAATTAAAATAAGATAAAACTCAATTATAAATAATTGAATTAGGTACAATTGAACCTAATTATAAATAGTATAAATAAATACTACTATTACTACAACAACCATCACCATCCAAAAGATACCACCGACCTTACTTGCAAATTAAGAATTGAAAAGCCAATCACCCAAATCAAAGAGATTCTGGAAAAATACATCCAAGATTAGGACACAAAATTGTGTCGTGCCCTGTTGCGTACGACACGCAATAAAATAAAATATGTTGTAAAAAAAAATTATATTGTTTCGATAGCATTTTAATAGTTAAAACGATATTATTTAGTACGTGACATTTTTAGTGTTCGCTGCGCACAACAAAAATTTTAATTTTTTAAGATTAGTGTTCCTCAATAACCCGATAAGCAAAATTATGGAAAAAAAAGAAACTCCCCTCTAATTCAAAATCAAATATCTTGTTTCAATTGGAGAGACAATAGACTTTTCTTTTAGAAATGGAGCATATCGTTGGATGTTGCCAGCGCAAATTGATCAACAAAAGATCAGAAAAATAAGCAGAACGAATTCATCGGGGGGAGAGAGAGAGAGAGAACTGACTTGTTAAAAACAACAGAGAGAGTATCAAAATTCATTGGATCTTCCATGAAGAACCTCAACTCCGCCGCCCTCTTCGCGGTACCAAACCGGACGACGGGGGCTCTAGTCATCCCATCCTTCAACAACACACTGTTCGCGCCGCCGCACAGGTAAATCGCCTTACATCCCCTGTTAGTACTCGCCACCAAACAGCCCTCCGTCGTGGCCATCGGCACCGAATACTCTCTCCCGTCGAGCAACAGTGGACCCGCTATCCCCACCGGAAGCTGAACGTACCCCACCGGCATTTCACAGCACTGTCCCAGTATCGAATCGTAGTCAAACCCATCCAAAGGAAGCCCCATTAAAGACTTCCCAGTGACTCTCTGCAGCGCCTCCCGCCGTAGTGCCGCCGCTCTCTTACAGTCTCCTAGCTTTGATTCCAGGGAGTACGATGGCGTTGTACCCGCCACCACCGATTTGATAATTTCCTCATCCTCTGCCTGTTTGACATTATAATTCAAATTCAGTTGGTAAAGTTGCTTTTTAAATTTCTTCGAAAAAAATTAAAATTTAATTAGTAATAGTCACTGAAATTCAAAAAATTCGGGAAAAAATTGGCGGTTTAAATTTTCTCTGTTTCATTTTTGGTCTCTGAGTTTTATCGAATACCTCCAACATCGGCGAAGGCTGCTCAGCTGCAGCAACCGCCACCTTGGACAGCGACAGAACGACCGGAACAACCGACGAACAGTCGATGGCGGCGGCGCAAGGCTTTTTCATGCTATCCTCTTCGATGATGAATTTGTCGGAGTTGATTTCATCTTCAACATCCCAACCGTCGTGGGAATGCCGGCCGGTGATGACGGACTGGACGAAGTCGATCCCGAAAAAGCCGAGGAGGTAAATCGCGGAGGCGATTAGGGTGACGACGGCGGCAAGTTCGGAGAGGGTGATGATGTGGAGAGGCATAGAGTTGCGGATCTTCTCGCGCCAACGGTGGAGGAGGAAGTAAGCGACGGAGAAAAAGAGCGTGAAGAACACGCCGTTGCTGATGTAGAGTGGCAAGGGGAGCGCGTCGGAGGCTTTGGGGGACGTGACGATCTGTTTTTTGTGGGGTTTGCCAAGTTCGCCGGCGGCGGGTTTGGGCGGAGGAAGCGAATTCAGATGGCGCCGGCGAAGGTCCATGTTTAGCTCCCTAAACCGCCCGGGTTGGAGGGGGGAGAGAGAGAGGAGAGAGAGGAGAAGATTGTTTCAACAGTTTGTTATTGTTCAAGCTGGTTTGAAAGGAGAAGCAGAGGTTTAGGAGGTCTTTTATAGGGGAGGAGAGAGAGAGGGAGATGGGTTGGCGCGCTGGACTTGGTGACCACACGTACCGCGTGGCATGCGTTTTTCTTCACCTCGTTTTTAATTTTTCCAAAATGGTAGGAGTCGTGGTAATGATTTTCACATTTTCAGGTAAGGTGAAAATAAAATTTATTTTATTTATATTGCTAGACTTATTTATTGAATAATATTTTAATTACTTAGAACGGCACTTTTCAAAATCTATTAATAAAGAAAAAATACTTCAATATCTTGGAATTGTTTATCCTTAATTCTTAAAATCACACATTTTCTTTATTCCATCATGAGTCTGTGACTTCCATCTATGTGTGTGCGTGCATGAAATTTAGTTAAGCAACATGCACACACGTGTATCTAAATGTTTGTATTTAGTTCAATTTTGTTAAATTTATTAACCTTTAAAGATGAATTTCTCGCAACCCATATTACAACAATGAGACAAATATTATTAGGCTAAATTACACTTCCCTCTCTTATAGTTTGAAAAAATATTCTAATTTTTCTTACTTTCAAAACTAGTCAAACGTCATTCGTTTGGTCAAAAAAATTTATGAAGTATAACTCTGTCAGGGTTTCAATTTAAAAAAAAAATCTAAAAAATTCAACATAGAAAAAATTATACGTGATAGAAATTATGGTGTAATTCGTTTGGTCAAAAAAATTTCGAATTTAAAGTTTCAATAGCTTGACTAATAGAGTTTGATCAATTTTAACATAGTGTAGTAACTGTATAGTAGTTTTAAAAGTAAAACAAGTTAGAATAATTTATCAAACTACAAGAACCTCAGTGTATTTTTCAAAAACCTTAAGGAAGGTTAGTATAATATACCCATGTTAGTATTTATAAGTCACTATGGACCGAAGTTTACAGGGACGGTCCAAAACTTAAAAAATACAATAGATGTCTGTGTATATATACTCATATAATTTTTCGTGCATAGATTCGGATATAGATGTATTCGGAATTATTGGATATACATAGATTCCTCATTATTTTGTGGGCCCTGCGTACATTCAACGATTTTAGACACATTTGTCTAAATTTGTGCACAGACTTTCTCAAATACTAGCGGCGGAACAAATGCGAAATATTTGCAAGTCGATTATTAAATAAAAAAATAAACCTTGATCGTTGAATTCAAATGTTATAATTAGTGATTGAAAACATGAGAATTTAAGAACACACAGAGAGAGAGAATATGAACAAGAATAAGAATAAATAGTTACCAAGTAATAGGATGTACTGATAAAGATAGATAGTTACTAATTAAAATAATTATTTACTTATTTGTCCATGGAAATTAAAGTGAGAGCGGTTTGTTTTGGAAGTTTTTTATGGATAATAATATAAATCACTTTTGTGACATGATTTTATTTCTAAAATTACACTAAAAAGGGATAGCCTCTTTCTATTATTAGTATAGAAGATAGATAGCGGTGAAATTCATGTTACAGATTTTTTTCTCTAAATAAATTTTGTTTTAGTCTTTTACACTGTAATTAAATATAAAAAAACAGAAAATGTTGTCAAAATAATTTAGATACTAGTATTGAGGTGGACCAATACACATTTCAGATTCGGCCAAATTAGTATGTAGACCACTAGTAAGTAGTACCCACCCACAAGAACTTCCCTCTTTGTGCAATGGCATGCACCTATTGAAGACATATGCATATGGAGGACCACAACAAATGTGTTTTGTCCCTTCTTCAATTTTACTTACCCACTAGAAAAAACTCTTAATAGATTGGTCATACATACCTTCAAGAAGTTTTTTCCACCTGGGGAGGATGAATCATGAAACATCAAAAAGTGGGGCAATTTCGAGGAACCTTCGAGAAAGACCATTTTCTCAATAAATAATGCTACGAATACAGACCTTATAAAAATATTTAGACACAGAAGTGTCAAAAACTGTTGAATGCACATAGTATGTATGCATCTAACGATTCCGAACACATCTGTATCTAAATGTCTCCGTAAGTTCTCTGTAGCTAAACTTTTTGTTTCCCAATACAATTTAGGAAAACTACGGATTAGTGTTATTGACTAAAAATAATTACCACAATAATGGTCTTTATAAAATTAATTTTTAAAACATGGTGACCATACACATTTATAAGTATAATACCCTTTTGGTAGTATTGACTTGCACTCTGGAATAGAGTGACTTGCACTTTGAAGGAAAACAACTTGCACCATAGAAAAAATTACCAAACAATGGCATTGATTTATATCTTGAAACAGAGTGACTTATAATCTGAAAATGAACGACTTGCACTATAAGAAGAATTACCAAACAGTAACATTGACTTGTACCACAGAACAAAGTGGTTTGCACCCTGAAGGTGAACGACTTGGACCGTAAAAGAATTACCAAACAGCAGTATTGACTTGCACACTGAAAGTGAACAACTTGCATTATTGGGAGAATTATCAGATAGTGACATGCAAGTTGTTTTATTATAGTGCAAATTGTTCACCTTTAGGGTGCTAGTCACTTTATTCCATGATGCAAATCACTTTATTCAAATATGCAAGTCAATACTATCGAAAGGATATTATGGTCATATATGTGTATGATCACCATGTTTTAGGAATTATTTTTGTAAAGACTATAATTTTGATAATTTTAAAATTGTAAATCATGATTGTGGTAATTATTTTTTAGTCCAAAACGTGGGGGTGGTGTCCTCATGTTGCAGGTAACTTGCCAACTTAGAGCTCTAAATTATGTAAAATTTCTATCTTATATCAATGAATTGTTTTTGCTGATAAAAAAAAAAAAGGACAAATTAAGATTTTAATTTAAGGATGACATACTTATAGAGTTATCGTTCAATGAGAGCTGATGCAATTACTGCAGCCCGACTTTTTATTTTAGCGTAAAACGTTATGATATTTTAAAGATATTATATGAGTATAATACCAATATTAATCCTTTAAGTTGTATGGTTTATAATTTTTTAACCTTTTATATTGGCCTAAATTATTTATTTTTATTCAAAAAAATTATATTTGTTATGTTTCATCAATTTTTGGATTTGTTGGTTTATCTCGACGTGAGGAATTTAAAAGTTATAAAATTATGTAAAAAATATAAAGAAAGTTTACTAAAGATAAAAAATAAGTCAAATTAGATCGTGTTTTGAATTTTCGTTTCTTCTGATTTTTTTTTTTTTTAGCTTTTGTACTTTTTAGATTACTTTGGCCGAGGCGAACTAACAAACAACAACAAAATAATGCAAATAAAAAATTTCAAATAAAGACGAAAAAATAATAAAATAATAATTTAATAAACACCAAAGTCCAAATGAACTTTTTAATCCAATAAAAACTTGAAAGTGCCCGTGCTTCATAGCTCAAAAATTTTTAATATTGAAGAGTTGATATTTAGTTATTGTATGAGTAATCCAAAAGTGGGAGATCTCTATATTTTGACAATTAAAAAAAATGGTAGATTAGATGAGATTTTTAAAGTTGTAGAAATTAGGGAATCAATAGACATAACGACTTTACAATATTCAAACTCAAATTCTAACTAGTTTCATATCCGAAAGGACGACAATTAGTTACTGCTTAAAGAATCAAAGAGACGTATACTCAAAAGTTGCCAAAATACCAACCGAAAAAAAGAAGAGAAAATATAAGGGGCCTAATCAATTAATAAGACAAAATCATCAACATCAAATGGTGCAGCCGGTCCAAATCAAGGCCTGCCCAGAAGATAAAACCAATGGTCATATATATATATATGATACACACATATCACTTTTACATATTATTTTTGCACATCACTCAAAACTACGTCATTTTGTGTTGAGGAAGATCCCATGGCAGCAAGAAAACGCGATATTGTGCTATACTACGGTGATCTCTTTCCTACCGAGACACGCAAACTCCCATAGTGTCCCAGATCACATTCCGTGACTCAAAAGGGGAAGCCTAGTCATCTATCAGCTCCTCTCGTAGATCGGTGCGGTTTTACGAAGCGTCTAAACACAGTTCACTCGCGTTGATCAATCAAGAGTTTTGCCGCCACTCCTATATGTATTCACCTGATTAATGTTTAAATTGTGTTTTAATTGTAGGATTTGGCGGCTTGATCCTAAAAGTCAAACCTTGATCAACTTAGTGTATCAACCACATAGTAAAATATAAAATATCATGTCATTTGTTTGTGTATTGTATGTTTCTTTCTCGTTGTATAGTCCGCTAGTTTATTGTTGAATAATTTTCGATATTATATTTTGAGAGAGAGTTTCTATATTGAAGACTAGCTTATATAATTAAGAGAATTAAGTTGAGTTTAGATTAAATTAGTTTATAGTAAAGACTATTGGTATGGAAGAGTCAGAAAAGAATAAAAGTATTGACCAAAATTAAAAAACATCTAGATAAAACGATGTTGAAGATAAAAAAAAAGACATATTTCTAACTCATTGGTTCTTGTCTCGGGATTTTAAGCGGAAAATAATAGTCATCCAAGTCGAGTGTCAGCCTAATTAGAATTCAATCTTGGATCATTGTGATGCCAACATGCTTGTAATTCCATTAATCTTTAGAACTTGAATTTTAAAGATTAATTAAAAAATTGCAAATAATAAAAAAGACTGTCAAAAGCTGTCCTTTTCAAAAAAAAAAAAATAATAATAATAATTTTTTTTAAATTTGACCATATTTTTTTATTTTTAAATTTTTTTTGTCAAGACAAATGATTAATCTAAAAAATTTAATACAAATATAATAGTAAAAAAATAAAAAATAATCTCCCTTTTTTATTTTATTCAATATTCTACTTTAACCAAATACGTTATAACTACGTTGGCAACACACACGTAAATATATATGTATATATATAAACGTATATATGCATAAATAAAAAATCTCATCAGTTACATGACAGAAATTTTAACTTATTTTAACAGTCAGTGAATTGTTTTTATCAAATTATTTTACCCTTTAAATTTCTCCCATGGGAAAAACAGAATATAACAATTAACAACCCAACAATTTATATATAGAGAGATAGAGTTAACTTCTAACAAGGGATTCCTTATTTTGTCATGGTGTAAACCTTCTATTTCTCGATCAAATTATGATGATCCGAACCATTCAATGTGTTTAAAACATGTTTTTAAGGGTAACCGCACAAAATCAGCTCAAAATAATATCCAGAAAGGCTTGATCCATTCAATTTTTCATAAAACTGTTCCTGTCAGCATTTATCAAAAATTATTTAAATCAAGTTCTTCTCGATATTGTTTTGAGCCGATTTTTTGCGGGTACCCCTAAAAATATGTTTTAAACATATTGAACGGTTCAGATCATCAAAATTTGGTTAGAAAATAAGATGTCCACACCGTAGCAAAATAAGATATCCCTTATTAGAAGAAAACTATATATATATTGGGAACAGTTTACAAACAGTGCTTCATAAAACAGTTCATGTTAGCATTTTGAACTACTATTTGAATCAAGTTTTTTCCGGTAATATTATGAGTTGATTTCTCGCAAGTACTCTTAAAAACATGTTTTAAACACATTGAACGGTTCAAATCATTAAAATTTAATCAGAAATAAAGAGTTTAGAAGTTAGTCTAATATTGGTCTAAAAAAATGTTAGTCTATGAAACCAGTATATATACACACATATATGTATGTATATATTGGGAACAGTTTACAAACTGACGGATTCAAACTTGGTTGTTTATGTAGAGGGGGCCAGCCAAGGCTGAAAACCCAGCAATTTCTTTCTGTTCAAATTCTGAATATTCAAGCTACCTTTAATTTACTAATTTCAAATTCTGAATATTCAAGCTACCTTAATTTATTAATTTCAATTTCAAAATATTACCACTACATACGTCTGTTAAAGTCTGTGCCTTGGAAACATATGCCCAACTCATTTGACTGACTCAGTAAAACATAGATGCTGTCTGCTGGGATTCACCTTTTACGATACTTATTATATTATAGGAAAATGTTAGGGCCGGCCCTCCGTAGGAAAAGTAGGTTCTTGCAGCTTAAGAGTCAATTTTTTTTAATAGCAGAGGTATCAAGTCGGCCTTAGTATTATCTCCAATTTAATGTCGACTAATTCTCGAGGGTCTTATCTCACCATCCACTTGCATTTAAAGTCAGGACTTTTGCCCTGTATGTAGGGTTGCAAACGAGCTGAGCTTTAAAGTGCTCAAGCTCGGCTCGTTAAGTAAACGAACTTAAAATTTGAGCTCGAGTTTGGCTTGATTGTAAACGAGCTGAGCCAAATTAAACTTATTTACTTAACGAGTCAGGTCTCTAAAACAAGTTGAGTTAGTCTGAGCCAAGCCAAACTGAGCTTTCGAGACTCAAGCTAGTAAACGAGTCCAAAATTTGAGCTTGAACTCGATTTATTAACTAAACGAACCGAGCCGAACTGAGCTCGCAAACGGCTCGATTTGTTTGCAATCCTATCTATATGGACCGACCCCATAAAAATTGATAGTACCTGAGAAATTTTGAACTAGAAATTAACCTAAAAGAGAACATACCTTAAAATCTCAAGCTATAACCATCAAGCCAAATAAAATGAATATTTATTGTCCATTTAATAACTCAATAATCTAAAAATAATACAAGCCAAATTGGCCCTAAGGCTCCCTAGTTGGCCAACACAATGAGTACCCAAAAAAGAAAATCTATCTTTTAGTAAAAATACGAAAACCTTTTTTACTTTTATTTTTATTTAAATATTTAGTATTTCTTTTTTATTCTCCTACAAGCTCAATTTAGATAAAATATAATATCATATATCAAACAATATGTTATATTTTACATTTTGAATCGATATTAAAAATATTTTTCTTATTAATTCTTAAGATAGTTAGGGTCCTATTTTGAGTTCACCTAGAGTCTACAAATATATATGATTGGGTCTAGTTGACACAGACATTGGAATAGAAATATGGACACAAAGTGTTTAGAGATGTCCGATGCGTGTGGGTCCTCTTTTTCTAATTAAGGCTGACGGATAAATTAATATATCTAAATCTTGTCGGCTTCGCTTCATCAAGTAGTAATATTTAATAATAATTGTTTTTATTTAATTTTAATAAGAATATGATTTCCAATGAGATCATGAAAAAAGTAGATTGTACGATCTCTACAGAAATAATAATAATTGAAACAGAACTTTTCAGAGAATGAATTTCGGGAAGATGAAAATAAAATATGTCAAAATTGTCAAAATGAGTGAAAACATTCTAAAGCTAACTTTGGCATGTTAATGATCCGCTCATCGATGGTCAGTATGTATGATAGTTCTAATAGGGGTCTATGTGTATTGTGTAAATTTACAGATAACTCCGAGCACATATATATTCGAGTCCATCAAGATTCACCTTAATTCATGATCGAGACTGTTTTATTCTTAAGAGCTTGTCGAGAACATTAATTATGTGAAAAAACTACTTTGATTGAACATCAGTTCACATGTAATTGAAACCATTTATCATGTAATTAAAAAATTATTACTTGTTCGAAACTCGTTCATCTCAAGATAAATGCATTTCAAAATTATGTCAAAATTATACTTGATCATTGTGATTTGTGACATGGCTAATGATCTCGACAATCTACAACTAATTGAACAGTTCAAATCATTTGGGTGAACTCGTAAAAAGCTCAAAATTGGTGGAACTGGACTCGCCAATCTATTTGAAGAATTGGACGAGATTTGATAAAATAAATATTTTTTTAATATTTTTTTCTGTACGTCCACAAATGTATACATATGTATATAGTGTAAAGTTAAAAAAAGTATAATTTCATCTATCTATGTAGCCATACTTCATAAGTAGATGGTGTGGCCTAAAAAATTAAAGAAATTTCCATGTGGTAACTCCTTACATTTTTTCTCTCCTAATTCACTCTTTATCTTTCTAGAAAATCTCCCAATTGACATTTAATTTTCCTCTCTCTGTCTCTTTATTCTTCTAGATTTTTTTAAAAATAAGTGAGATTTTTTATGCTCCCCTGACATAGTACGGATATAATATTTATTAGAGAATAGGAATAATGTCGAGGCAAAGACTCAAAACCTTATCATAAAACGACTCGGGCCATTTGCGCTCGTATACATGAGGCACGTTTGTCCACAAATATATCCTTGAATTGTTTAAGCTCATTTGGTCACCTCGTTTATTCATTTAATAGTATTAGCGTAGACTAATTGAAACTTTTTCGTAACAAGACTCGAGCTAATTGCACTCGTCCACGGATGCTCCCTAGAATTGT
The DNA here is from genome assembly GCA_014822125.1 of Arbutus unedo. Lineage (NCBI taxonomy): Eukaryota > Viridiplantae > Streptophyta > Magnoliopsida > Ericales > Ericaceae > Arbutus > Arbutus unedo. The sequence goes on along the minus strand of JABCMJ010004057.1, from coordinate 1,818 downwards.
TTAAGCACGTTTATTCATTTAATAATATATGCAATTACTCGAAACGTGTTAGTAACAAAATTCTGGTCAATTGGGCTAATTGCGCTCGTTTACTTAAGGCATGTTTGTTGACAAACGTTCTCTGTAATTGTTTAAGCTCGTTTGATTACCTTTTTTATTCATTTAATAAAATTTGCAACCAATAACATTAACGATAAAGTCAATGAGAGTGACAAGTAATAGCGGTTGTCACTATAACAATTTTGAAAAATGTTAGATCTATTCTATTTACTTTTTTTTTGTATTTATGGTCAAACTATATAATATTGTCACCTCTAAATTTTTAACATAAAAAATAAATAAATAAATAGCAACTTTGTATGAAGCATATATACTCTAAGTATCAAAAGCTTTGTTTGACTAACCATTGAGAATTATTTACATGAAGCTATATAGACTACACGATTTGAAAGGTTAATATAATCATTTCCCTCATACACTAACATAACACTAACTAAATACCTTTAATAATCAGGTAGACAGTGAGGTTCGAATATAGAATTTATGATCAGTTTTGATTAGATTTTTAATCACCAACTCAATTAAAAGTTTAAATTATTAGAGAAAGACATAAGTTTATTATTTATATTCTGAACATTCACAAACGCACAATCAAAAACGTGTGTTAGCCTACCTTCGCTATAAATATGTCATGTTTTGGGGATAGTTTTAGTAAGCATTAATTTTCCTGAACTGTGTATATTTTTTAGAGTATGGTCCTCGTCACCGAATAGTCATTTGTGCTAATAGATATGACAACGAGATGGATCGGGAATGAATCTAATCATCACTGCCTTTAATCTCTGAACTTGACATCCACCTTCATACCTGAAAATTACCCTCAACCTTCATTCCCGCCCAGAATTGGTGATCTCCATTCCGCATCGAATAAATTTCAAGACAAACAAATAAAATAAAGGGTGAATTACACTGAGCACTCCTGAGGTTTATAATAAATACAATGTCTCCCTTAAGGTATCTAAAATTACTCTGACCTTCTTTATTTTTTAAACTATTATGCAGTTACCTTCCCTACCTTAAAAATTTGTCAAATGTCGCTATAAAAACTTCAAGTTTGAGAATTTTTTTGACAAAATAAATTGTAACATAATTTTTATCACATCCAAAATAGTCTATGTTAAGTTTTTATGATTTTTCTAAAGTTAAAATTCGGATAAATTTTAAAACTCTGTTTGAATTTTGATTTTAAAAAATCTAAAAAAATCATCATAGGTTATTTCGAATGCAATAGAAATTATGTTATAATTTATTTTGTCAAAAAAAATTTTAAAATTGAAGTTTTAAAATTTTAAACTATCAATATATATATATATATATATATGTGGAGAGAGAGAGAGAGAGAGAGAGTAAGTTTTTATTGAGATCCCTCGTTTTGCTAAAATGAGTACCTCCTATTTTCTGATCAAATATTGATGAACTGAATCGTTCAATGTGTTTAAAACATGTTTTTAAGAATACTCGCAAGAAATCAATTCAAAATATTATCAGGAATGACTTGATCAAAACAGTTTTTCATAAAACTGTTCCTGTCAACATTTATAAACAACTGCTTCAATCAAACTCTTTCCGATATTTTGTTGAGCCAATTTTTTACGGGTACCCTTAAGAACATGTTTTAAACACATTGAACGGTTCGAATCATTAAAATTTAATTAGAAATGAAGAATTTAGATGTTAGTCTAATATTGGTCTAAAAAAGTGTTGGTCTCTTTAGTCTTTTCATATATATATATATATATATATATATAATTTATTTTA
>JABCMJ010004049.1:0-12017 GCA_014822125.1 Arbutus unedo | reverse complement strand
TTTTTTCTCACTTTTACTATTTTTGGTAATTTTTAAATTTAAAATGATAGGTGGCGAAATTTGTTCCTCGCTTGTGTTGTTTAGATGATTAACTTTTAGCCAATATTTGAGACGAAACTGATAAATGGTGACAAAAAATATGTCAAAATAGTGACGAAATATTTTGTCATGAGGAAAAACATGCAATTTGAGACAATTTTAATTTGTCACTAAACACCAAAATTCTTGTAGTGAATTTAATTAAGAACAAACCAACAGATAAGGTTCTCTTTTAATTTGTGTGTTGTGGAAAGTTCTAATTTGTTATAAACAGAGCTTTGTCTGTTTTATGTCACGTCTTTATTGCACAAAATGTTCCAACAGAACTTTATCTGTGTTATGTTATTGAAAGTTCTTTTCCAATTGCTTCTAATTTGTTCTAATAGAACTTCATCTGTTTTATGTTGTGACTGCAGCAATGGAATCAAAACACAGAACTAGCCATTCCGAACAACCTTTGCATATTGAGCCATTAAGTATGTTGCCGAAGCCACTGGAAATTACAGATAGCGTACACAACAAAAGAAAAAAGGACAAGATGGAAAAGAAGGAAAGAAAACATAAGAAGCAAAAGAGGGAAAACAAGGAGAAGAAAGGAAATGAAAATAAGGTGAACCAGAAAATGGTTCACAGAGGTAGCGCTGAACGAGGAATGAAGATATATGCTTCACAATCCCCAATTGACAAAACAACATTAAAGAAGAAGCAGAAAAAGACTGCTACTCAAACAGTTGAAGAAAAAGAGCTGCAAGTAAAACAAGAATACAATGTTTTACAATACCGGTCATCTCTCGTCGCACTGATCCGGCTTTTGAAAGATTTGACTTTCACTAATATTCAAAAAGCTGAGATCCAAAAATCCCCGTTCGGCAATCTAATACAAGCAATCATATCCAACAAGGTAAGTGAGCAAAATGTGAGGAAGTGTGACGAGGATGCAATGAAGGTCGTTACAACGTACCAAAGGTGGAGAGATATGTTTAAATTGGGGGGAAAATATGTACGTCTCACGGATCAGGACATAACTCTGATATTTGGTATCAATTCTGGAGGAACAAGAATTGAACTAGCCAAGCACACAAAGATGCCAAACACAGACTTTGTGAGCAGGGTTTTTCAAAAGAAAGAACGAATCAAGATTATACACTTGAAAGAATATTTCTTGAAGGCGATGAAGAAAAAGACAGATAAGGGTGCCAAAGATGTCGCGAGATTGTTGACTTTGTTCCTCATTGCAACACTTTTCTGTGCAACAACGGGACCAACAATTAGTTGGTCCTACATCAAGTATGTCGAAAATATTGAGGATTCAACATCTTATGCGTGGTCAACTCACATCAAGGAATTCTTGCTACAAAGCTTGGATGAAAAGTATGACAATCCTAAGACGGTAAACGGATGTGTCATTGCACTTTTGGTAAGTATATTTCGGCGTTTCTCTCTAATGATTTCCATTTCTAAATACGACGAGAAATAAAATCAATAACTACTTGTTTGTTTCTTTTTTCTTCTTGTAAACAGTACTGGTTGTGCGAGCATGTTGACATACTGCCGACAAGACATGGTCACCAGTTTCCGAGATTTGTGAAATGGACTTTGCCTGACCTCAGTGCATCACTCCAACAATCACCATTGGAAAATCTTGATCCCGAAAAGGTATCTGTTGTAATTATTCTGTATTTTGGCATAACAACAAATAAAGTTCTGTTTTAGATTTTCCTCTATTTCTCAGCATAATTATAAATAGATAATGTTATGCTAAATTTGGCCTTTGTATTTCTGCATAATATAGCAACATATAAATATTTGTTGTAATTATTATTTTGTATTTTGGCACAACATAGAAACATATAATGTTATCTGTTGTAATTTGTTCTCTGTATCTTTGCATAACATAGCAATAGATAAACTTATCTGTTGTAATATTTGTTATGTATTTTGGCATAATATAGAAACAAATAATGTTATCTGCATAATTTGGACTCTGTATCTCTACATAACATAGCAACAGATAACTTTATCTGTTGTAATTATTGTTCTGCATTTTGGGATAACATACCAACATGTGTTTTATTCATTGCTTCTTTTTGTCATCAAGGTCAACGCCTCTGAATTGGAGCTGACAACAGAAGAAAACAACATATTGACAATCATAAAGCTTGACAAACAGGAAGAGAAAGAGTTTGAAGAAATTAATGGAATTGATGAACAAGAACAATGTGGCCAAGAAAAGGCTGAAGAAAAAGAAAGACTTGAAAAGCTAAATGTTGAACTCCAACAAGAGATCAAACTTTTGAAGGCTGAAAATGAGAGAATGAAAAAAGAAATTAATGATAAAGACGATACCATTGTCATCTTGGAGAAGTCATTGACACTTCTTGAACAAAAACTTGGCTATAATAAGGATAGAACTCCCGCTGCTCAACATGACAGTCAGCATCACATGATTCACATGGTTGGTCTTGAGAAGGAAATTGGCTCATCAATCATTCAAAAAGACATCGTTGAGGAAGAGAAGAAAGAACAAATTATCGAGAAACAAATTGAGGTTTGTTCCATTCTGCTTGAAAATGACATTGTCACGGAACAACTTCAACAGTCAGAATAACAGAATTTTGTTCTCAATGAAGACATACAAGATTTGTCCGCACATATACTCGCTTAGCATTACAAGGTAAACTCATCTCTTGTAATCTCATCTCTATATCTCTGCATTTTATAACAACATATAAAGTTATCTATTTTAATTTGTTTTATGTTATCTATCTCTGTATTGCATCAAAACAGATAGACCTATATCAAAAAGTTTTGTTATAGGTTCTTTTATATGTTATGTTTTATATATGTATGCATAACATAACAATATATAAAGTTAGTCTGTTTTAGTATGATCTCTGTATCCTTGCATAACATAGAAACATATAATGTTATCTGTTGTAATTTGACCTCTGTATCTCTGCATAACATAACAACAGATAAGGTTATCTGTTGTAATTTTTATTTTGTATTTTGACATTACATAGAAATAGATAATGTTCTGTTGTAAGTTGGCCTCTGTATCTCTGCATAACGTAACAAGAAGAATGATTGTTGACGTTGAGTTTAGTTTTAGAGAGAGAATACCAGATGAGTTTGTACTATTGAATCGTTTTTTTAGAAAATCACTGTCGAATACTTTATTATTATTCAATGGTTTACACACTTTTTAAACATTTGTCAATTGTTGTCTATTGATTGATTTATCTTCGGTCGTTTGAACCATTTAGATTTAATTTGTATGAAAAAGATTAGGTGGGTGTAACTATCAAGAGAGCTGAAGGTAAATTTGGGAATGTGTATATGCACTCTAGAAATAGAGAAGAAAACGAAAAAAGGAATGAAGGAGAATGACTATAACAAGGAGGATGACTTTATATGGTAATGGGGATCTTGGCCATGGTGGTCAACGACAGCTAATGGGTCATCGTGGACAGAGACTCCTATATGCACTGGGGTGCAGGATATGCAATTTATTTATGTTGTGGAGTATATAAAGGTGGTCAAATGTTAGTTTTCACAGTGAGCTAGGGTCAACGATAGTTTCGTTTGGTTGTGCTTACAGAAAGGGTGTTTTCGATATTTTCTTTTATTTATATTTGTGAGATTAGATAATTCTGTTATGTAGATGAAAAGTGGAAGCGAGGATTTTGTGCATGTCAGATAAATTGGAGATTAGTGAAGGTCTCTGTTGTTGTTTTAAATCTCAAGAGGCATGATAAATTACTCATTTTTCTCTAGCTCTAGGGCTGTGCAAAAGTCTGTCTGACTAGTCCAAGCTGACGGGTTATAAAACAATACCTGCCTCCAACCATACCAACTTCCCTATTAATTCTCTAGCTTCACTGCCCATCCCAATCCCCTTCTCACTACCAATATTCTTCAACCTATAACAAACATCAAAAGAGGCCTTTGGGTGTGTTGTGAGTTTATGAAAAAATCTATGTTAGGTTAATTGGCTATTTTCGTTTCATGACACATTATCAAAGTCTGTATTTGTTTCTTTATTCATTTGGGTTTGGGTAGTTTCATTGTTCTGTTATTAGATACTCCGTCCAATGAGGCATGATATCAAAGAGTTTGTGATGCCATGCAAGTTGTATTTTGTCGGTAAAGGTATAATCATCTCATGAGCATGTTTGCATTTCCACATTTCACGTTGGATCTTCTTATAGACATCTCTTTTTGTTTTTATTTTAAAGTCAAATTTTTTCTTAGGTATGGAAGGGTCAGACAACCTTGCTCGCTGGTCACACCCAAGGTGCTCGAGTGCCATGATGCTCGCCATGCATATCGAGCGTGTTTTTCTTGTTTTTGGGCAAGTTCTCAGTTGTCATGCCTTGGGTGCTCAAGTGCCCTTCCGTGCCATGGCAACGCGTGAGCGCTGGTCCACTGTACTCTCTGATTGGCTAGATTCGCCGTGTACTTGTGTAGTATATAAGCGTACCTTTTACCCTTTTTAAGGTTTGAGAGTGACCTCAACCACCTTTAGAGAGAGAAACCCTCTTCCTCTTGTAATTTGGCGAGTTTAGGTGTCTTAGTTGTATAAATTTGGCGATTCTTTATAGCAATCTAATGCAAACCTCATCATGCTTGAGTGATTTGTGTATCTCAAAACTCTCATTCCATAGTCATGCATCTTCCACCTAGTCACTATTTTTGGCTGATTTGATTAGGAGCCATGCTGGATGAAGATCAAGACTAAAGACTCCAAGTGGCAATAGGATGAAAACAAGCTCGGGGAGCTACATCAAGCTTGTAGAGTTAGGTTAAGCACTTTGGTACGTTTTTAATTCTTTTCTTTAAGCACGTGATAAACCTTTTGATCTATAGAATAGAAGATTAGGTTGTGGTTTTCGTCCTAGGGATATTTGTCCTTGGGGTTTTACACATTGCATCATGTGTTCTCATCTCTTCTTTATTATTACTGATTTGTGGTTGAGTTTTGAATGGGAATTATCTTGGAGAATGATTAAATTACTTTTTATTTGGAGCCAATCTTTTTAATCAGTAGTCCTATTTACCCCCATCTAGGACTCTATATGAGTGTGCCTATTTTCAATCTAGGTTTAAATGGAAGCATTTCAAATTTCTTTAGTGGGCTATTTGGCAACCGTAAAACATGATTGCTTTGTAGCTATCCTGAAGATAAAGTATGTTAAAGATGATATGAATCTAGGTAAACTTACTTTTGTAGAAATTTATAGAAAGGAGCCATAGTTTTTGAACTAGTTGTGTTTCACATTGTTCCCAAAATGCTTAAAGGTAGATGTAACTGGGGAATTAGAATGGATCTTATTGATAATGCACCTTAAGCAGAACATTATGATGGGTGTACATCTAAGAAGCACGGCCACCTCTTCGGTCCTCTTGACCTGTGTTCGACACGTATGGGACATGTACATGCTCGGACACATCACAGACATTTGAAAATAGGCGATCAAGTATTTCATTGTTTTGCTTTGAATTTGACATGTTTCAGACACATTGAGATGTGTTTTGGACGCGTTCAGACATGTAATGGACACACTCGGGACACGTTTGGGCACGCAATGGACACGTATGGGTCACATTTTGTGTCATAATTCAATTTTTAAGGGCTTAACGACCTGATTGTTGGTGGTCAAATTTTTGGAAGGGATATGGTGGATCTAATAAGAAGGGAGATATAGTAGAAGGGGAGATATATTATAGAGAGGTGAATAGTTATAAAGGGTTTGCTTTAGTATTTTTTGAAGGAGGATATGATAGATATGAGTAAGTGGATGGCATTCTCGTAATTCATAATGACATTTAAGTAAATAGAAAGGAATAAGATATGGATAGAGGAAGGGGTGGGAAAATTTTATCCCCCTGTAGGCAGATATAACAAGCCGGATAACCATATCCGGGGTGATAATTTTATCTCCCTTTTTTGACCTCTAACAAACAGCTCTTAAATGGGGTCAAAGCCATAGTAGTTTAAATCTTAATATAGTTAAATTAATACTTAGTAATTTGAGTTTGAAAAGTATTTACAAGAAAAAGAGAACATGTTATATTACATCTGCCGGTTCTTAAACCCAACAAACAGGTATTGATGTATATATATAGAGAGAGAGAGAACGACTAAGGTATTGAAGTTTCTCTAGGTATTTCTCTCCTCTCTATTGTTCTTTCTCTATTTATCGCCCCTCCATATTTCTCTGTTTCTCCCTCTTGTTCTCAATCCTATTTCCCTCATCTTCATTTGTAGTCTATGGTCAAGCACTCATTCGCACCTTTACTATCATAGCTAGTGCTATGTACTTACACGCCTCGTATAACAAAGAGATCAAGAAAGCAGTGTTGCACCTCTCCTTTGACGAAGCTGCCTTTGTTACTTTTTTGAATGAATTATCTTCCGGGTAATATGCTTATCTAATACACGAATTTTATATGCATATATATAAATATTCATTTATTTTTTAATTTGACGCATCCCCAACGTGCCCGTGTCCAAGTTTTTGGGAAAATCGCGTGTCTGTGTCCCCTATCCATACTTTTTAGGTGTACGTGAGTGAAAAAAGTTCGAGTTTAGTTCTAACTCACTTTGCGGCCTTTGACCAAAGAACAGTTGCTCCACATAGAATCCCAGTTTTGATCTTTGATTGGTCCTGGATCTACCAAAAGGCCATGTGATTCACTTTGCAAATCCACAATCCATGTGCAAGGATTAGGTCATACTAGTTTCCAAGGACGATGTAGATAGGCCTCTCTCTTTGGCCTCGTTTGACATGTGTTATAGGTTGAAGGGTATTACTAGTGAAGAGGGGATGGGGATTGGTAAAGAGGAGGGATTAATAGTGAAGTTGGTTGTTTGGTTGGAGGTGGGAAATGTGTAGAAATTATTATAATCATATTTGTTTTGGTTGAGGAGTGAGAAGAGATAATATTATAATGAGTGGACTGGGAGCCAAAACACCAAACTGGACTATGCAACCCAACCCCTTCATGGATTTGTTAATTGCCCCCATTCTGGAGGATTTGGAGTCTGGGTGGTCTATCCGTCCCACCCTCATAAAATACAACCAAACGGCTACTATGGTTCGATAAGAAGTCAAAATTGAAATTCACGAAGGGTGCAAATAAGAAGTCAGTAGGAATGATCTTACAATACTGAACACTATTATTTTTCTCATTGTTAGAGCTTCGATGCTTAAAGCTTTTAGCACAAGTAAATCATGTACTTAATTTTCGGTTTTGGTTAGTAGCCCCTCAGTGTCGAGAGGCTGCTACAGTCCTACCTCCATTCTCACTTTGAGAGTTGGGGATGCTGCACTGAGCCTTAAAACAGTTGTAAGAGTTCGTTATCTTTTAAAAGGAGTCGTTCAGTTTTCTGTTCTTGCTAAAGGTGTGATTAGTTATTTGCTTGGCACCATATTATGAATCTTGTAATTGGTAATCATTTTTAAGACAGAATGCTTAACCCTTTACTTATGAGGGGGAAAAAGAGTTGCTTATGCTGTGAAGCTTACTAGGACATGAACTTTAGCTTAGTTCCTATTGGTTTCAAAGGGAAATTAAATGAAAAGACAGTAATCTACAGTTCTTGGATCAGATACATAATGGTATGCTCTTCAACTGAACTATTACAAAGTTCTGGATAATATGAGATCAATCCTTTCGTCTCAATCTCAAATTACACTTGAGAGAAAACTTTGCAATTTATAATACGCTTCTCGATGATGTATAGCTCTTCTACACAACGGATGTGAGCTTTGTGGCTGTTTCTAATGCTGAATGCGTCTTTATTTACATGTTAACGTGCAATCGTGTGTTTTTGTGTGTAAATAATTTGCTTTATTGCTGATGTCTTTGTATATTGGTAATCTATCATCTTTTGGTCTTTGGCATAAACTTGAACATTTTTGTAGGACGTTTGGACAATGTGCTGTACAAACGAATGATGGTTGTAATCAGAGGCGGCTACACATGTATGAGTGGGCGGTCCTTGAACACCCTCAAAAAGGAAAAATGAGTACAGAAAAGCAAATTATTTGATGATTTCTTGCTTTAAGTACTTTTAGTAACCTAAAACCGCAACAAATTGGCTGAACATTTTTCACAGCAACCATATATACCTGGGACCTTGTTTTGCAAGTGGTTAATAGTAATTTAGATATCAGACTGCACGTGTGATGCTATGAACAATAATGAGATGTGATCACATTTAGGGCCCTGTTTGGACACGCTATTAGGGCTCCCAATTTCGGAGCCCCCACCACACTATCATTAAAGTGTGCAGCTTGCTTGGCACCATTAATTGCGATGAGAAGCACACGGATTGTGATGAACACCTACTGTCATGTTTTTTACTTAATCTGTTATCGTAATCCTTATAATTTTACAGTCAGACCCACACATATATTTATTTAATAGCAGAGAATGATTATTTACTTGGGAATGTTAGAAGAGAGATATTTGAAAGCATGCAATAGTAATGAGTCTACTTCAACATATAAATTCGACAAAGATGATTTATACTATTGTAGTTTCCCAAAACGTTGATTCCTGCAGTTTAGCTGGCTTCGGCAGTGGTATTTCAGAACTTCCAAAAAATGTCTCATTTTGATGTTTGACCCGAGCCTCAAAGTCCTTGGGAAACTTTTGATTGGTGTTTGTATAGGATAATAAGGTGAATTTATACGTTTTAACGACTATGTGACAACAACTTCTAGAGCCACCGCTAGTTGCAGGCTTGTGGTTTATGACTTCCCTAAGGCCCGTTCAGATCCTAGTAAAGTAAATGATATTTCACTTTCCTATACTCTTTAGTTATTTAGGCGGCAAGAAAAACTTGTGGGATTCATTCCTTTCTACTTTGCCACAAACTTAGTCTTCCCTCAACACTTGCCTCGCAAAAAGAACATGATTTTGCAGGAATCTTATGTTTAAACTATTTTTTCACATAGCTAAACTACTATATATTGACTTCCTTTGAAAATCCTTTTATCAAATGAACACGTACGGGGAAACAGATTTTATCTTCCTACTATTGACAAGTGGCAGATAATTTCAGACGCACAAGAAGCTTTCAGAGCCCATCGGGCAAATGATATATATGGGAGGCGATTGCACTTTCATGGTAAAAGGGACAGCTTAGTCATTTTTGGATATTTTCAAGAGGTAAGAAGTCCTAGGAGATGCAACGTGAAAAGAACATTGTTAGGGGTGAAGATTATATGATAGTTCAAAAGGTAGATGAGATTACGAAGTTGGGTTCAAGGAACTGAATATTGATTGTGGAAGGCTTGATTGTGCTAACTTGCTTGATGAAGCTGCAAGCTACTGTTTCTTCTTAAGTTAACTTTTGCACTTAATTCTGAAAGGCTGAGCTGTATTTTCGTTCAGAGAAAATTTTAGATACTCTTACGATCTTACCAAAATTGTTTTCGATTCGAACAGTCTCAAATTTAGATGATGGCTCCTTCATATTCAAAGATGATTATTGAAGGTTTTTTTAGAAGAAGAATACTTGTTCTTATTGTTATTTCAAGAGAGGCGATTATGAGATAAATAGTAGAGGAAGGCCACACAATTAGCAACCAAATCAGGAAGACCATAAAAACAGGAAACAGAAACTCCTAGAATTTGAAATAGTAATTTCAGATTGTATTCCCTAATTCATTTTCTAAAAATCTGACACCCCCCTCAAGTTGGAGCGTAGATATTTATCATGCCCAAGTTGCTTACAAAAGAGTTCAAAAATAGGTTTGAAAAGTCCTTTGGTGAAAATATTAGCTATTTGTTGAGTAGTAGGAACAAAAGGCATGCAAACAGCTCCACTATCAATCTTCTCTTTTATGAAGTGTTTGTCAATCTCTGCATACTTCATGCGATCATGTTGTACTGGATTTTGAGCAATACTTGTGCAGCTTTGTTGTCACAATACAACTTCATTGGCATGCTCACCGGCATCTATAGTTCTTCAAGAATTCTCTTCAGCCATAGCATCTCACAAACTCTGTTAGCCATAGCCCTATATTTTGCCTTGGCACTATTCCTTGCAACCATATTCTGTTTCTTGGTTCGGCATGTGACCATATTTCCCCAGACGTAAGTATAATATCCCGACGTGGATCTCCTGTGAATAACTGAGCCTGCCCAATCTGCATCAGTGTATGCCTCTATGTTCTGCTGTGTGGTCTTCTGGAAGAGTAAACCTTGCCTAGTGTACTTTTCAAGTATCTGAGAATCCGATAAACTGCTTCAAGGTGTTTCTCCTAGGGTGAGTGCATAAACTGGCTTACCAAACTCACAACGAAAGCAATATCGAGCCGTGAATGTGATTAGTAAATTAATTTTCCCACAAACTTTTGATACCGAGTTGTATTCATTGGATCGCCTTCCTTGTCATCTCCAAGTTTCTGATTGGGATCAATTGGAGTCTCGCCTAGCCTACAACCGCTCATCTCTGTCTCCTTAAAGAGGTCAAGGACACTTCTGTTGGGAGACAACAATCCCTTTCTTCAACTGAGCAACCTCTATTCCATTGACATACCTCAGAGATCCTATGTCCTTGATCTCAAATGTTGATGAGAGGGAAGCCTTCAATCCGTTCATCTCAAGTATGTCATCTCTAGTGAAAATTATATTGTTTGCATACACAACCAGAATCACCATCTTCCCATCCTGTGAATGTCTTATAAACATCATATTATCACCATGCACTTGAGTATACCCTGATTTTTAACAAACTAAGTAAATTTCCCAAATCAGGCTTTTGTTGATTGTTTTAATCCATATGAGGACTTCTTCAGTCTACACACCTTTGTGTCAATCTTTTCACCAATTCCTGGAGGTGCATCCATGTACACTTCTTCTTCCAAGTCTCCATTGAGAAATGTATTTTTTTACGTTCAACTAATGTAGGGGCCAGTCACGATTAGCTGTAAGTGACAAAAGAATTCTTACAGAGTTTAGCTTTGCGACTGGGGCGAATGTCTCCAAGTAATCGATGCCATAGATCTGGGTGAATCCCTTGGCAACCAATCGAGCTTTATATCATTCTAGAGAGCTATCAAATTTATACTGGACTGTAAACACCCATTTGCAACCTACAGTTGTCTTCCCTCTTGGTAGATCAATTGACTCTCACGTGCCATTTTTTTCAAGAGCTTTCATCTCCTCGAAGACTGCCTCCTTCCGCTTAGGAACTTTAAGAGCATCCTGCACAATATTAGGAATCTCTATACAAGATAATTGAGAGGTAAAAGCAGGAAAATTAGGTGAGAGATTTTCATATGACATGCAATTGGACAATGGATGTTGGGTGCATGACCTCACACCCTTCCCGATAGCAATGGGAAGTTTAGAATCATTGAACTCAGGATCAAAACTAGACTCAAGTTCCAGACTAGTGGACTTAGAACTCGAAGATGAAATGGCCTGAACATTTAAAGGCTTAGTGAGGACATTACCTGGCAGGTTTATGAATTTTGGGCAGTGCGAAGGACTGGAAGACCCTTTCTTTTGAGTTGTCCTCTGTCACGAGTAGACAATGTTAAATGGCACCAATGTTGTTTTACTTTTTCCTATTTCTCCTTTGTTAGTCATTATAGGGTCATGAACATCTTGAGGTGGCACTGTAGAAAGAGGTGCCTTTTCAGTATCTAAAAAACTCAACTCACTTTCTCCTGGTATAATGAAGCTTGGGTTTTCAGGTTGAATAATCAACATTGGAGAAGAATCATTTTGCGAGTCTTCTGTTTGGAAAAAATCACGAAACACAGCCCCCCCCCCCCCCCCCCCCCCGAGGCAAGAAGTAGGGATGGAATTCAAAAAATATAACATCCATGGTAACAAACAATTTTTTTGGAAATGGGGTCAACATTTATACCCCTTTTAAGTGGGAGCATAGCCAATAAACACACATTTTGTGGCTTGGGGTTCAAGTTTTCCTCGATTATGACTATGACTAT
>JABCMJ010004048.1:0-11707 GCA_014822125.1 Arbutus unedo | reverse complement strand
AGTCTCTTTTAAAATGTATTTTGATTATCTCCTCTATCACAGCTGTATTGTGGTGGACTCCAGCCTAGATGGGCCCACAGTAAATGTTATATATGTAAGTATGTATGTGTGTGTGTATATATATAAAAAATCTAGTCTGAGTAATCTCAGCCCACTCCATTATTTACGGTCTAATTTATTTTTACCCGGTTCAAAATATAACTCGACCCTAATTTATTGGGTTTTCTGTAGTTTAATTTGGAAGATTCTTAAGTTTAGGAGTTTTGGACTAGAGATTCATAGATCTGAATTTCTTCTTATTTTTAAAGGAATTGAAAGTTTTGTATCATTTATTTGTGAATTTATCCTTATCATGCTTTTATTACGTCAACTTGTTATTTCTTCACATGGGTGTAGAATTCATATGAAAAGTTAGACTCCGTATGAGCTCAATTTCGATTTTTTGTACAAGTTTACTAGATATTAGTTATAGCTATTGTTTTATATATATATATATATATTATTTCTTATTTTTGATCGGCGAATATATATTATAGTTCATTAAAAATTTGAGTTAGCCCAGGGTAAATTGAATTTCTGGTTCCACCGTTGATTACATTAATTACGAAAATCTTTTAATTTCCTTGCCTTACTAAAAATATATATACACACGCACCTAAGCAGTTGTATGAATAAAACCGTATGGCAATTCTCAAGTGGTTTTGATCCCTCGCCATATTTCAAACTGGAATTGACAAGTCGCTCAGCTACAAAAGCTATACCTTTCCATGCTCCCCAGTTGTGATCACTAATTTTTTCATGAAACCCTAAAGCAAGATATTTTCCGTGTGCTTGTCTGGTTCAATGCATTGAGCTATGTTTTGTTTCTCTAGGTGACGCATTTCACTATCTGGGATGGCTTTTTACGATTAATGAGATTCATGCGACAATTGACGCGTTTATAATAGTGTTTACTGTTGTGTGTGTGTGTGTGTGTGTGTGTGTGTGAGAGAGAGAGAGAGAGAGAGAGAGACGTTATCTTTTATCCTTGGTTGATCATGTGAAAGCACAAATAGTTTAAGAAGTGAATGACATAAAGACTCATTGCTTTTCGTCCTTTATTCATGTGAAAAAATGCAGTGGGGTCGCAAAATCTTGCTTTTGCTTCACAATCTCCGTTACCTCCAGAACTTGGAGAGAGAGAGAGAACGAGAGAGAGAGAGAGAGAGAGGTATTCTCCTTCGTGGAAGACAAGCTAGTTAGAATAAACACAGGTTCCATAAATGAATTCGGGCCTTATCAGTCTACTTTAGAAGCCAATTCATGAAACAATTAATAGAAAAAGGGATACTTTGCAAATCCTTTTAATGATTAATTCCGTATTTACTAGCAAAGAAACATCATTATCACCCATTAAAAGCCAATACTTCACTTCAAATCCACCGCCCACAATATCTGAAAATTAATGCTAAAATAGCTCATTAGAGTGTTGCTTATTGGTGAAAATTTGTGTGAGAAAACCTGTAGGATTTGATGTATAGGAGTTGAAATATGTACCGTGCATTGATATACATATTATTTTTTCTTTAACTTAGAGTATCTTGAAATGAAGCAGCAACACAATATTCAAATGAGACTTAAATATCCATGAGTGTGACCAGAAAATCAGTCCAAGGGATTTAGTGAAAGAGTTATAATATTTTGATTTAGTTTTGTCACTCTTTAAATTTGCAAATATACAAATGACATTTCAAATTATCACCTCAATATATACTTTTCAAAAAAAATTATGATTAATTATCAACTCAAAATATTATCGGGTATAGCTTGATCTAATCAATTTTTTATAAAATTATTCCTGTCAACATTTACGAAAAACTGTTTGGATCAAACTGTTTCGAGTATTTGTTTTTAGCCGATTTCTCGCAAATGCTCTTAAAAATATATTTTAAACACATTGAATGGTTCGAATCATCAATATTTGATCAGAATATGAGAGGTCCTTATTTTAGCAAAATGAGAAATTCCTTATTAAAAAGCTTATATATATATATATATATATATATACACACACACACACACATATACATATATATATAATCTCCTTCCTATGAGGAATCTCTTATTTCGTTAAAACGCAGACTTCTCATTTCTTAATCAAATCTTGATGATCTAAACCGCTCAATGTGTTTAAAACATATTTTGAAGGGTACTTGCGAGAAATCAACTCAAAATATTATAAAAAATGATTTGATCCAAGTAGTTTTTCATAAGTATATATCGCTCATTTTACTAAAATACAAATCTTTCATTTCCGAATCAAATTGTGATAATCCGAACCTAAGCTCAAAAGAATATCGAGAAGGGCTTCATCCAAGTATTTTTTTTTTAATAAATGCTCATTGGAATAGTTTTATGAAAAATTACTTGGATTAAGCTATTCATTTCTCGTTAGTAACTTTTATGAAAAATTACTTTAAACACATTGAACGGTTAAAATCATCAGAATTTGATCAGGAAAAGAGAGATTCGCAATTCATCAAGATGAGAGATCTTATCTTATTAGAAGTTTTTCGTGTGTGTGTGTGTATATATATATATGTATATATATGTGCTACCAAAGTGGTTCCCTAAAAGCTATGGATACAAAGGGTCAAAATTGAAAATTAAAACATCTCCAAGGAAGCACACAAATGATATATACTGGGTCATAGGAAAACAAACTCAATAATTGGTATAAATATTCGCAGGGCCTTACTTTAATTACCCACCAAACTAGACTTTCTGTCAAATATAGGTTTCATTATTAGACGAAGATAACAGCCAAAAAAGTGGAGTCACCCCAACAAAAAGTGCAGTCACCTCCATTCACGTCCTTCTCAAGGCTTTGGTACTCCCATCACTAGCTTTGTTCAAAACCCTTTCTTTCAAATTACCCATCACACACCCTTTCTCTTTCACTCCTAAAGTTTCTTATTAACTACACCCTCTTTTTTACTAAATTGGGCTCTGTTTGCTCTAAAATATTTTTTTTTTGTTAAAGGGACACCTCGATCCATCGGTAGTATTTGATACTTTGTGATTTTTGACATACTTCTTTTGTTTTGGCCAGATGAACCGAAAAGGTATATAAAATACTAACAAATTTTTTTTCCTAAACATGTTTCACAAATATTACTCTAAATTTATTTTACAAATACTCAACCAAACACTATAGCTACCAAGGTCCAAGGTAGGTGAACAAACTGAGGCTCATTTTTCGGTAAGTTAAGGAGCATCTCCAACCCTTTCTACTTTGCTTAGTCAAAAGTACAAAAAAATTCCTATCCTATGCACTTTTTCATCCACTTATTCCAACCACATTTTCTATTTTCGCTATTCATCTAAATTAAAACTAATTAGTTTTAAAAAAAATTATTGCACACATGATGGAGATCTGGGAAATAATGCGACCTAAGTATTTTTTAAAAGGAAAAAAAGGTTTGGCCTAGAAAAAGTGGATTTACCGACCTGTCCTTGACTAGCTACAAATAGCCAACGGGAATGCCATGAGGCATTTTGCCTAGTGGGTTGCCTAGTGAGTTGGAGACCAAAATACAAAATTGCTTGGTATTTTAGCCAACAAAATGAGTTTGTTAAGGGGGTGGAGATGCTCTAAGAGGAGGAAATTGGAGGCCATTAAATGCGATCTCTTTGCAGCTGTGAAGTAGTAGCATTATACAAGTTTGGGAGACGAAGAGAGAAAGGAGAGATGAGAGAGAAGTCAAGACGTGATGGCAGATTTGAATATGAGCAGTTCGTTGGCGAAATGGATAGCCGGATGGGCTCACTACACCAATGTAGTGAGCCCCTTACTAGAGGACCCCTAGTTTTGATATCGGAATGTGTAATCAATTCGTTCACGGAAGTTCAAGAACACAACAAAATGCACAAAAAGAATTTATTTATTTACAAGCAAAGAGAAGTAATGGTACAAAGGGGATGGTTTTGTAAGCTACCAACCAAAACAAAAACCAGCAAAGGGATAGAGAAAAAAAGAAAAAACAAACAGCCCATAAGAAGGACTAAGCCAGCAAATTAGAGACCCTACCAAAACCAAGTAACCAAAATCATAATACTGGGAGCCAATTATATCCAACACAATTGCTAATTCCAATTGTTTTGAAGTGCTGCTGCTGCTGTTGTTTTGGTGTATTGTGCAAAATGTTTTACACATGTTTCTACTTTTAGACTTTCTCAATTCGTTTATGTATTCATAAAAACATAAGTGTGTTTTTATGTGAATCACTATGATGCAACGAAGTATATTAGTTTTTATTAATTAATTAATAACAACTTAGCCGTTAGGCTTACAAAATAATTTATAGGGACGTAGAATCCTATATCAACTAGGAAACGAAATAACAAAAGATTTATGCTTGTTAATCTAGCCTAAATAAAATAAATTAGGAAAATTACTAAAAACGAAAAATTCTGATTTAATTAGGAAATCAAATACTATAAAGAAATATAAGGTTGCCAAAACAAACGACAACTAAAACGGAATTTCCTACTAAAAGTTATAAAGAAAGCTAATATTTCCTAAAACGGTAAATTTATTGATTTGGATGCCTAAACGAAGAAATTAGGCTAAAAATACTAAAGCCCATGATCTATTGATCAATGGGCCTTGATTAGAACGATGATTTGCTTCAACCATATGACCCACGGATCAATCTGTCATCGGTCCGTTTGGCCTATGACCAATCCAAGCGTTCCAAGAATGTGGTCACGACCCACTCGGCGTCATCCTCCCCAGCTTAAAAAGACTTCGCCCTTGAAGTGGAAGCATTAGAAGATGAGTTATCCTCTTCCATCTCTACCCGTGCTAAAAGATTGGCAACCTTCCCATAGGGTGGTTTGGTTACTGCATCTTTTAACAATAAAAGGTTAATCTTGGTGCCACCAACTATTAGGCTGTAAGTATTGTGCTGCCATCATGGTCAACTTTTCGATCAACAGAAGATAACAAACATCCATAGAAACAACGTCACACCAGACCATATCATTATATTTCGCACAAATTGAGAAAGACACAAATCAACGTTTTGAAACTTTACCCCATTGCCCTTTTTCAGCCAATCCAACTTGTAAGAATTGGGGTGTGGCTCTATCATTAGATTCAATTTTGTATTGCCTCCTTAGAAATCACGTTCTCGCAGTTTCCCGAATCAATCACAAAGCGGCAAACTTTGCCCCAAATGGTGCAAGTCGACTGAAAATTTTTGTTGCGTAACCTAGACTCTCCATCAAAGCCTTAAGAAGCATAACAAGCTCTATGAACTACTAGCAACGGACCCTGATCTCCAACCACATCCTCCTCGTCAATAACTTGTTCGTCGATATCGTCGTATGCAAGTTTGTGTTCATACCCCGATGTCTCCTCCTGGTAGTCTTCTGTGTCTAGGAATAAGGCCTTTTCAGGATGATCGGCCTTTTGGCAATCAACAACATGATGTCCTGACTCACCGCACTTAAAGAACTTAAATTCAGAAGATGATAGTTTGGGCGCTGCAACTGCAATGAGTAGAGACTCCCTTGTGTTGTTTGTTGGAACAGTGATAGCTAGTGTCTGAGCGATACTGTTTCAGCTGGTCGTTTCGGCGTCCTACTAAATTGACGCTCTAGTGTTACGGTTTTCTAGTGGGCATCTGAAACTAAGAATAGGTAGTACATATTTAACTCATCCTTAATCTATTGTTGTAGCCCGCCAACAAATTTTGGTATAATCGTTAATTGTACATATGCCCTGCCGGAGATTTTGCAGCCGCTGGTACATCAGCCTCGAATAATTATGAGGCAGGAACGCGACATGCATCTTTTTCTTCAACTTATCTTAATCCCTGATTTTCTCTTTGCCCTGTCTCAACCTAGTAACCTTGAGTTGTTACCACCAAGAAGAGGCTTTTTCTCAAAACCTGGTAGCTACTAAAGGAACTCTCCTATCCTCTAGTGGCGTTAGGATTCCTTGAAATTTAGGCAAATCAATCTTCAAGACTAACTCCAAATAACGAGAATCGTGGTTGTTAACCACGATATCTTGAGCCCGTCTTCTTGGCTGACGAACTTCAGCAAAAAGATTAGAGCCATCCACATCCGAACCCTCAAACTCTTCCTAAGCAATAAGGTCGTGCGGATGCCGATGAGGTTGGCCAGCAACTTCCAGAGCCTCGAGGCGTTGTAAGACAACTCCAAGCATCTGCTCCAGTCGAACGCAACCTTCCCATATTTGAGCTTCTCAGTTACCGTCATCGCGTCATAAATATCGTCAATAGTGGCAATTCGCGATTCTTGTCCTCGACCTCAAGCATGTCCGCCGGCCATAGTTAGTATTGAAACTTAGTTCTAATACCAACTGATGCAACGAAGCGTATGTTTTAATGAATGTAACACGAAGACAATCTCAAACCTTATTTGAACTAGAGGTACTCCCTCTTTCAACAAATGAATTGAGTAAAACACTCAATTTTTATTAATCAATTAACAACTACTTAGCCCTTAGACTTACAAAATAATTTATAGGGATGTAGAACCCTATATCAACTAGAAAATGAAATAACAAAAGATTTAGATTTACTAATCTAGTCTAAATAAAAGAAATTAGAAAAATTACTAAAAATAAAAAATTCTGATATGATTAGAAAATCAAATACTTGAACGAAATATAAGGTTGCCAAAACAGACGGCAACTAAAATGAAATTTCCTACTAAAAGTAATAAAAAAAGTCAATCTTTCTTAAAACGGTAAATTTGTTGATTCGGATACTTAAACGAAGGAATTAGGCTGAAAATCACGGAGGCCCATGATCTGCAATTCACTTCAACCATATGACTCACGGGTCAATATGCCACCAGTCCGTTTGACCCATGACCAATTCAAGCATTCCAGGAATGTGATCACGACCTACTCGGCATCACACTATCTCTCTCAACCAACAATAAACTTCCCTGTGTACTTCAAATATTCTTAATTTAGGTGCCCCATTTGTGTTGAAAATTTAGGAGTTGAATATATCTACTCTTATGGGATTAGTCCATATACGGTAAAAGTTCTGGTTTTAAACGAAGCTCGTGCAAGTGGGTGGCAGGATTGATTCTTCGAGAACTAGTCCATATTAGGTTTAGGATAATCCCAAAAATGACCGTATACTTCGACTTTCAAGATCAGATGGACAATCCCTATGGAAAAAATAAAACGCAAAATGAGAATGTTATTTGGATGAAGAGTGATGTTATGTTAATCAACTTTAAGGGACTGAGAAAAGAAGGGATAGGCGGAAACCATCACCGCTCTTACATTTGGCTTCTTCAAATGTTTATAAATTGAAAAAGTCTAAGGACCCTGATATGTTCGAATACATCCAGACACAAATATATCTTTAGCTGTTGGATGTATGTGGGACTTTTAATAGGTTGAGGCAAGGATGGAGCCAAGTAGGGGCTTGTAGGGGCAGTCACCCCGATAAGAAAGAAAAAATCCTCTATTATTATATAGAAAAAAGAAAAAAATTCTATGAAGTCTATAAGCTCGCTCCTGCTAAATATTTTGAAAAAAAATTCAAATAGTAGTTAATACGCATTGTTCTTATAAATTTCACTTTGGCAAATCTATCTCGTGAAATTTCTTCGTCTGTTACGTTACTGATCAATTTTCGTTTCATTTGATATGGCCTCTCACCCACAATAGAGCTAATCAACTTTTGACACCTGTAAAACAAATGATTATTGGTGAAATGCCATAGAATCCCTATCTAAATTTGTCTCTCCATGTGGAAATAATTTTCAACAAAGTGCTTAAGAAAAAATATTTTAATCTTAATTGGATCGTCCTTTTTACTGTGTTATTTATTTGATTATAGTCTTATTATTTTTAATTCTTATTGTAAAGATATTAAATTGTCACATAAATTATTAAAAAAAAATTTAACATCTTAAAAATTGACAAATTTCGTAGAGATGCTCTTAGTGTAATAAAATCCAGAGGAATCCCGAAGAAAAAACTAGCGTGTTTGAAAAGTAAGAAAACATATGGAATGATGGTACCATGTAAGATAAAAAGGAAAGCAAAAAACAGGTAAACATGCATTGAATGATAGCAAATCATAGTTCACGTGCATGTTTTTTTAAAAGCCCCAATCCGACACAGAAGAACCAATAATCATTCGCAAAAAGAAAGTTAACCAAAATAATTTAAATATTATCTTAAGATCCACGTTTAGGTGACTCCTTGGTAGTTGGTATCAACCTCTTTAAGTGATTACTGAAACCTCCTCAAGTAATTTAAATTATTATTTATTGAGATGTACTAAATTCAAAATCTTGTTAAAGTATGTTTTTACATATAAAAGTATATATAAACAAAATTTTATTTACAGTTGGTATCATTGTCATAGATTTTTTAATCAATATATCTTAGAATATTATGTTGATCATCACTCTTTTTGATCATGATGGATTAACCCAAATTATGTTACCTATTTCGTAGCTTAATGAGTTTCATAGTATGTTAATAGTATGCCTTGGTCCACTCAATGCACATTGAAATTTATGTATTTTCTCATGGCCTTGTGTTTTTTTTTTTTTTTGCTTCACAAAAGTCAAGATATATTAATGATAATGAGAAAATACAAAGTTGATGAAATTTCATAGCCCAAACATAACATGTCATCTCTAGGTTTGACACATATCTCAACTACATATATATATATATATATATATATATATATGTTGGTACCCAAGCAATGCAGAATCACACACCGCTAGGTAAGATGAAGATATAGACGAGGATGGCTAGAAGCCAACCAACTACATTAAGGAGCAAGGATAATACATTAGAACATTAGATGTCGAAGAAAAAACTCAAGCAAAACCAAGTCTACATTGACTTGTGTGAAGGTTCCTCTGATTCATAATATGATTTTGAAATAGTCTGGACATCCCCCAGTAAATACCATATCCATAAGCTATCCCTGACCTCTGGTACTTTTCCAGTAGATGTTGATGCTCTTGGATTAGGACCTTGAACTTTTATTGGCAAAATAAGACGTATAGGACATACTCCACTTGAATTTGAAAGTGAAATCTTGCACCTCTAATATCAGACTATAGGACATACACCAATAAATCAATGTTGGCTCTCAAAAAGGTAGACACATTATAGTTTTGAAACACCATTTGTAGTGGGTCGACCCGACAAAGAGATGATAGGCCAAAACGCTGCTAGGCTATGCCCAAAATGAGTTGGGTTGCGTTGGTAGGGTGATCGCCACGACCTATTGTCGACTAAACTAGGAGACGATCGATCGGACACTTGGGACTCAACGCATGGGTCGTCACCATATGCTGAGTAATCAACCCGCCTCTCGGTCATGCAGCCAAAACCTTCTAAAATTCGAGGGTAGCCTGAATAGAAAAGCGTAGTGTTTTGAGATGTTCTTGTCTATGAAATCATTGTGCTACAAGGTAATTGACCAATTTGACAATGTCCACTTAGGGAAATGATCCCATGTTATTCACTTATTGAACTAAGGCACTTGATGGCTTATAAATAGGGGCTTACAAGGCAAAATCAATTATGACATCAACAGGTACAATTATTGTTGTGCTTTAATCCCACGTGTTCTAATTTAAGTATCAAAGTGTCTTTTTGCTAGTAATGTCCGGATGGAACTAACTGGTTGTTCCCTTAGCGGGCTACAGGAGCAACTTGGATATTGAATTATGATATATGGATCTTTGCCAAACAAACAATGCACAATTCTGATACTCTTGCTTAATATTATGACCGTTTTTTTCATGTGTACATGTCAATGCAATCTGCACAGTTACGAATTGGCAGCAGCTAACATCGATTTCTCTTGAATTTTCAACATACCAAATCATGTATAATTTGATCTCACCCATACTCATGATCAAAATATATTTTAAACAACATTAAAACAAATAAATTATGTGAGATCCTATCTCGTATACAAATAACAATAGAAAAACACCAACGCCTGCGTAACACTCTGAATCTCCCGTGTATCCAGCTAATCCTAGGCTCCATTTGAAGCTCTGGGCACCACCATAAACTCCTCAGTTATGCGTTTCGCGAGATTTTCACGTCCGCTCATCCGTTTGCCCTTCTCCACTAAGTGAACGAAAATTAGGATTTTGAAAATAGCATACGAACGTCTTAAATTTTCCAATAAAAAATGATTTTAGGGTTTTCATTAAGCTTTTATGATCCCAAATCGGGTAATCGCACAACCATCTTTTTAATTCTGACATATTCACATAGGCCCAAAACATCCAAACTTCACTAAAACTATATAATTCTCCAATAATCCATCAAATCAAAAAAATAAAATAACATAATTAAAATTCCGGACCACGGGTCTCCACATGCCAACTTTGATATTCTCCGTGTCATGTTTGCTTTCCACATTAATGCCTTGAGTGGTTGGTCAGTGTAGACTATAACGACATGAGCCGAGAAATAATGCTGTAGCTTCCAAGAAATGACTAGTATTGCTAAAGCTAGTTTCTCGAGGGGAAGGTATCTGATTTCTACAGTGACTAGTGTTTTGTTGAGTGATAGATTGGTAGCTAGATCTTCTCTTCTTCTCGGTGCAATGCCGCGCTTACTGCATAATCTAATACTCCCAAATACAAGATCCGGCCATCTCCAAACACGACTATTGAGAGTAGTGGTGGGCTTGAGAAGTAGTGTTTCGAATCCTTTATGGCACAATCGCATTCCTTGTCCCATTCAAATTTCGAGTTCTTTCTCACTAGCAAAAAGAATGGTCGGCACCAGCTTGAGGACCCACTAATAAATTGGTTTTTTAAAGCTACCGCCATGCCCACCAACCTTTGTACTTCTTTTCCTCGGATGGACCGCTATAACTCCGCCATTGCCTTTACCTGTTTGGGACTAGCTTCAATCCCTTTCTTGTAATCATGTATCTTGGGAACTTCCCTAACTCTACCCATATGGCACACTTAGGCGCATTGACCTTCATCGTGTATTGTTTGAGGATATGAAATGTTGCCTAAAGATCTTCGAGGTGTGTTTTTGGTTGCTTAGATTTGACCAGTATAGCATCGACGTACACTTTCGTGCTCTAACTGAGTAGTTTTGCAAACATCTTGGTCAGCAGTCTCTGATATGTCGCCCCTACATTTTTGAGCTCGAACGACATCAATTTTGTAGCAAGAAGAGACCTAGTTGCGCAAGAATGAGGTGATAAGGAACGATATTTTATGACAGGATATTTCACCTAGCTACATCACCTCGTTCCTCGAACTCCCACTATGGTCATCAATTGTGGGGTAATGTTTTATGGGACACTCTCACAAGTCCTGCTGGAGCTTGAGCTAGAATGAGCTGAATGAGATCTGCCCAACCTACCTTCTCATCCCAAAGATCTAGCTAGGCAAAGGAACAACCTGTCAAAGACACTCCGACATATAGCCAAAATGCCCTCTAATCGTTAAGCAAGTACTAGAGAGAAAGAATGCTCGTAGGATGGATGTTCTTGTGAGCTCAAAACAATATGGGAAAGCTAATAGTAGACAAAAACATACAATGGGGATTCAATCTGGATTTGGCTAAGAATGCTTTTGAGTAATCAATTTGGCATATTGGATGCTCCCAGATGATCGGTCCCCATTTCGGAGGTCTTTATCCTTATTTTTAGGAACC
>JABCMJ010004047.1:0-18878 GCA_014822125.1 Arbutus unedo | reverse complement strand
TACCATTTTCGATTTATTGCTAAAATTAATATACATATTCCAAATAATATTTTTTTAATAAAAAGTTATATTAAACATATAAAATAAAGTATCACAATTTATAAAAAAAATCAACAAACATAAAAAAAAAAAATTATTTTAGCCTTAATTTATATTTAATTACTCAAGAAAAATATTAATTAATTTTTTTATTTTTTTAAATACGGTCCAGTATAGTACAGTACCAATCGGTATTGGTCGAAATAGTTGCCAAAACAATACTCCAGTGGTTCGGTACCATTAGACCGGGACATATTGGCCGATCGGTACGGGACGGAATTGATAACTTTGCTCGTAACCATCGCAAGAGTTTTGTTTGATGAAAGCCTAGGAGTTTTGGGAGGTTCAGTGTTACCTTTGCTGGTAACCGTTAATAGTCGCAGAATTTTTGCCGATTATAGTGGTTATGGCTAATATATATCAATAAAAAATCTTAGAGGAGGGCACAATAATAAACACTTAGCACGTTCAATGTTAAGTGATAAGTAGGAGGTGACCTACTTATTTTTTTTACTCTTTATTTGAATTCAACTCTTGATACTTTAAGTGCTCCCTATTTGAATTATTAAATTAATTCTTTTTTTTTTTACTAAATCTATTCAGTTTTAAGTACTTAATTGAATTATCAAACAAATTTTAAGTAGGATCACAAAAACACTATTTAGTGTTTCTTATAAAAGTAGACGATTATGGTTCCGTCTCAAAGTTCTCTTGCCAAATAATAAATGAGTTAGTCGCAAGTGATATAGATAGATATATTAGAGCGTCAACCATGAAGCTACATGGCAATTGTCTGCCGACCATTAGCTACTACTCCTCCCTAGACCTAATGTCCCACATTTTTTAACCTTTCACTTCCTCCTATTTTTTTATTACATGTTATTATTAATTAACAAAATAATATTATCAATTGCAAAAATATTAAGTACCTATTAATGTATATTGTATCATTATTTTTGAAAAAAATATCCAAACAAATTATTTATAAATTATTCACTCTCTATAATAAATTTTTCATTTTACTATATTTTTCTTCTTACTATATATATCTATCATATTCCTTCTAAAAATTTTAGAACTCGATCTAGACTCTTCTTCTTGATTAGGGCCGAAGGCGAAGATTTTGACTTATCTTAGCCTCCCCGTTATCCAGTTTTGCTATCATGAGATCTGAACTTTTCTACATATGACACTAATTATAAGTGGGTGATTTTTCTTACATTAAAAATTAAACACCTTAAGATTACAAAACATAATTTCTTCTCTCTCACTCTTAACACTTATGATCCGTAAGAAAAGAAATCGTTAAAAAATCCTTCGCCTTTATAGTGGAAAGATATTTCGATGATTAAGTTAGGACTTGAATCACAAGAAAATATCTTTGCGCGTAATAACAATTTATGACGTACTTGTCACCATGGGATAATATCTTTATTTATAGACTTTTTGACTGGTCAATCTGAGTTCTTTTCGATCTATAATTTCTCATTAAAAACAGATTAAAAATATTTTTAGATTGGCCACTAACAAGACAAGCTTGATATGGACTCTTCAGACACTTATCTTGTATAATTAGAGTTTCATTCAATCTCAAACTTCTCATTCTAAGTTAAATTAACCTAGGACTTCTTGTCTTTATTTGTTCTTTGTTGTTCTTGAGATAGTCGAAAATTATTCTTATCTTTAATTCAATTTGTTAAACCGTTTTTTTCAGATTGACTAACCTATTTATCGAGTTTCTCATGTCAACTAATTCATTACCTATCTCGGCACCAAGCATGAACGTAAAAACACTCTCTTGTTGAGCTAATAATTTTTTATTTATTAATTCAGAAAAACTCAATATATCCTATTTAAGTTTTATCTCCAATACCTGCTAACATCAATGTGTGGAAGTGAAAGGCTGTTGCTATAACCGAGAGGCATTAAATGATCTTTCCATAACAAGGGAGTGCTTGCGGAGTTGCAAGGAATAAATATATGAAAATGGGCTCAAGAGCCTGGCAGTTAACTCAGACAACTATGGGCCAACTCACATCATTATGTATGCTTGCTGGTTGCTATATGGGCTCTAGAGACAGGTCAAAGTCCTGCGTACAATCCTCTACAGATGGGTTTATATGAACTAGGCCTGTGTTCCTTTTTTTTCTCTGGGCCTTTGGCACGACAAAAGAAGTAAGAACTAATATACATATACACAGAAGAAGGAACTGGTTATTAGTGTCCATTACATAGTTGTGATAGCTACATGAGATAATTTCCCAACAAGGGCAAATAAAAACTAACGTACATACAACACAGGATTAGAATATTTCAAATTATCCTTAGTAACATCGAATTGCTAAGCTTAGATGATATCTTTACATTAAGAGCTCTATGTACTAACGAAAAGTATTCGAGACATACTTAGAAGACAGAACATGCAAACTAGATTCATTTTAGGGGCCACACCTTACCGTACCAAAATAGATTCTACACCGTAGACTTATTTTCTCGATGTTTCCAAGCTACTTTTTGTTTTCCGGGTATATCATTCTGATCTTCTCAAACTTGTAATCCCAAGGGTATGTCTAAGGCTTTGCCTTCCATCGGAACATACCCCTCCTTCACTTCTGTGGCTTCTCTCTTGTACACATACACACTTGATGCCCACAAAAATGCACCTAAATTGAGTGCAGAAATGACCAGAAGAAACCCATAGTAGTAATCCAAGTGAGAGTCATTCAAGTTCCTTCCAATCCAGCTTCTATGTCCTCCCCTCCCAGTAATTTGATCCACCACTGTCACCAAAAAACTGTTCAAGAAATTCCCAACACCAATCCCACTAGTGAAAAATGTCGTCCCGAGGCTTTGCATGTCTTCTGGAGACTGGTCATAGAAAAACTCCAGCAATCCAATGCAATTAAAAACATCCGCAATCCCTAGTAAAACATATTGTGGCAGTAGCCAAAATATGCTCATGGGGACGATTTCTTTAGGCCCCGTTTGGTTCAACCTTAACACATTCATGCGCTTGACTTCCACAGCATATGCAATTGCAATGGCAAAGATTTGGATTACAAATCCAGTACCTAGCCTTTGTAGGAGGGTGATGCCTCTGGGGTTTCCAGTCCTTTTACGCATGAATGGCACAAAGTACTGGTCATAGATGGGCACGGATAGGAGCATGGAGAGGGTGACAAAGCTGCTAAGGGAGGCCGCGGGGATTTGGAAGGTTGTACCAAGGCTGCGGTCCAAAGTGGTGCCCTGTTTGACAAAGAGGGTGTTGATTTGTGCCCAAATGGTGCTGGGGATTAGGGTCACTAGCCATATCATGAGCATGCCCAGAACGAGTTTGGCTCCTTCCACTTGAGTCACTGTGCATGGAGTTTTGGAGGCACTACTAGGGTTAGCTTCCTTGATTGCAGCCTTGTCCAGGAACCTGAGGACATAGTAGCAAGTTTACTTGGTATCCTCATAACTACCCAATGCAATTTAACAGGGGAATGGATTTTTTATTAAAAAAATAAATGAAAAAACCTAACAACCATTATTGTTTAGTAAAAGTATACCCAGCAAGCCATTGTTTTTTTGACTACGTCGAAGTGAGACCCCATAAGTTGAGTGGGCCTACTCTCCAACGAACAAACATTGACCAATATCTACACTAGACATACAATAGATGGTCAGTTCCACTTTCGAATGAATCTGGGTATTTTATGTAGGATTGGCCAGAGACAGAAGAATATATTCTGTTGCAGCAAGGATTATGATTGGATGCAAGAAGTGGGTGATACAGTGCATTCCAAAGGGACCATAAGTAGTTAAATGCTATACTACTCCTAATTAATCATGACTTCAGGTCCTTAATAAGAAAGGAGTGTATATTCCTAATACTCCCTCCGTTGTAATAAAATTGTCCAGTTTGCAAAAGAACTTGCAAGAAAAGTTTAGTCAAAAAACATTCAATAGTATTGTTTAGCCAAAAGAATATATTATTTTTTAAATTCTCATTTTGCAAACCGGACAATCTCTTGGAACGATGGAAGTAGATTGTATGGATGCTAAGCATCTTGTTATCATGCAAGGGAAATAAAATGAAAGGAATGGATTAAGAAATAAAATATAGGGAGTAGATCTACATCTTTCTACCTCTTTCGATTGCATTGGAAATGAGGATATTTTTGTCCTAGAGACACACTTAAATGTTTAATTGCTCATAAATGACTAGCACAAATAGTTTCAATTTCTTTTTTTGATAGACAAGATCAAGATTCAAACTTAGTGTTACTTTGGCTAGCCAATTACAAGATTGAATAGCATACTAGATTAGTGGAAAAGCATCAAAGTGGTCATTCAGGAGAGTTTAATAGTCAAATAATCTTAGTCTAGTCTATTAGCAATTCTATAGCAATTGAAAAAATAAAAAGGAGCCACGATCTGTTACCAGAGAATCTAAATGGAATCTACCATGTGGAATCTTGGACTAATCCTGTGGTAGCAAGCATGGTAGTACTATAATTTCTAAGCAGGACCAATCTCATTGATGATGGATTTTGTACCTTCATATTGATAAGTTTCGTGTGGTTGTGAGAGAGTTGGAGGTGGGGAAGGCCTCCAATTCCATTGTGACCTCCCCTGTTCCAGGAGCAACTTGGCTGACAGACAGTGACCATTCAATAATGGAAAGGAGTACTTCTTGACAGTGCAGTGGGAGCTATTAATTAAAGGACTGCACCCTTTCATCCATGATACAGGAAACATCCTAGTCATGCAGTATATTTGCACATGAATCGGAATTTGGAGGTCCCCTCACCACTAGCTTATGCACCAAAGATATTCAAAACCAAAAGCACAATGGTTTGGAGCACCAATTCAACACCTGCATGGTGCTCCCAGAACAATAGTATTATGAACTCGTAACGAAATGGGTGGCGTCGACCAACCCACTTGCTTACATCCACTGAGTATGTTGATATGGTGCCAAACTCAGTAACCACATGGTACCCTTGAACTAATAAGGGTATTAATCACATGATTAATTGGTAGAGCCGACCTAACCCACCTTAGATGGGTGAGTGTGAGAGCTGACCTAGCCCGCCTCGATTGTATGAAACTCAGTATGCTGACATGGTACAACATTAAATCAACTTAGATGTATGAGAGGGAAAAGAAGTCACCTGACTTATTCCTACGTTGCATAGGCCATTGCGGTGATGTGAGGATAATGAATAACTTTTCCAGGTCCACGACTACAGATTCCTTCTAGTAACCACTTCCAATCCTTATAATAAACGTCACTTGAGAAGTTGGGTTAAATTAAAGGTCCTACCATCACCAGCCATATTCCCTTGTTTTCAGGAGGCTATATATTGATGAGGGTTGCGAAATTCAAACTCTTTATCTCACAGTGAAGTGTAAGGATTCTTGCGCCAACTTGGCCCAATTAGTTCTCTCTCCTAGATTCAGGTTCTGACCCAGGATTTTTCAACTGTGGGGTCAAAACCCAAAAAATGCATCTAGGGACTAAAAAATCATAACATTTCAGTGTCTCGGTGAGGTTAAAATTGTGGTGTTTCAGGAACTTTAGGCGGCGTAGATTCCAATACAAATAAAACCAAGAAACTTCGAAAAAAATGCATAAAACGGTAGTATAAATCAAAACTCACTTGAAAATTGGGGTGTGGTGGACTTGACGTTTTCCAGTATCAATATAGTGTTGCAGCTCAAACTCATGAAGCTCAGATGGGTGGCTAGGGGCACTAAGCTTCCTGTTGGCGAATCCAGCAATAGCGACTTTAAGTAGGTCCCCAGCAGGGCTCTTGGTCTTCCTAACTTTGTGCCTGTAAATTGGTGTCCCAATATAGAATATGAGGAGAGACAGTAGAAGGCCAACTGTTGGTATACCGTACCCTAATCCCCACCCCACATTCTCTTGGATGTAGACAAGGCAAAGCGTGGCCATGAGTGCACCAACGAACGAGCTGAACATCCACCAGTTGAAGAACGAGGCCTTGAGAGTTTTCTCATGGGGATTGTAGTCATCAAACTGGTCTGCACCAAAGGTGGAGATGTTTGGCTTGGTTCCACCTGCCCCAATTGCTAGGATATAGAGAGCGGAGTAGAAGAATGCAGTTTGTGAAGCGGAGGCCTTGGTGCAAATTCCATTTGCACATGTTGGTTTCAAGAATTTGATTGATACTGCCATCGTCAGAAGTACCATTCCCTGCTCAGATGAATGTAAAACTGAGACGGCTACCTTTAGAATTATAGTTCATTGCAGATACAAGAAAAATTCACCGAAAGTATCTCGACGTGCAGTGTGACAACACTGCATTGCCATGGAAAACCATAAATATACCATAATGTTTCAGACATTAGGAAAAAAATTTGATCTATGTCTTAATGTGTTTCTAAGCCAATTCAGAACCATAAATCTACTTAGCTAGCTAGTACATGTTACAGAGGAATTGAGAAAATTGGTTACCATGTACACTGATACACCCGCGATTTTCTCTTGTGGTAAATTGGATTTAAGCACAGAATAGTGGATGTAGTGAAAATACAACCTTAAGAGTAGTGTTCTTGAACATGTTACATTTATCCAAAAAATCTCTAAAATGACCCAGGAAAAAAAAAACTCTTTTGCCACACTTCGCCAACTTTTTATCATTAATAATGCTGATACCAAGTTGCTTTCATAGACAAAAACAAAGAACACGTCTTTTCTAATCAATTCGAACTCATTTTCAATTCTCTTCCTGTCAACTCAAGAATGAAAAGAAGGTAATTTGGCATATTTACTTGCAACTAGAAGAATTGTGACTACTACACGAAGCTCACACCAATCATAAACTCGTGGATAACCTAGCTGAACATCATTTCCGTATACTTTAATGGCCCTAAGTGAATTGAAACACAAGCCAACCAGGTCGTTTTTTCTCTTCCAAAAATATTTAGAAGTTTTTAAAAAAACTGTTTGGCAAAATTGATCTTGAAAACAGCAACCAAACAAAACTATTAATAATGGACCACATGGTGTAAGTGGTTCAGTGAGCTTATGCGTACACGAAAATTGAGGGAGTTTCTAGAGGAGATGAGAAAGATAGTTTTTTATGGCTAATAACTGATTAGTAGCATACCATGACATAAATGAGAGATGACAATGTGAAAGTCCAAAAGCGACCAAGGCAAGAATCTGCTATATAGGCACCTAGGATTGGTGTCATCCACACCGATCCTGACCAATTATTCACATTCCTCACGGAAGAAACTGTGTCTTCATGAAGTTGGGTCGTCAAGTAAACCACTAAATTGGATGCTATTCCATAGAAGGCCATCCTCTCAAATGCTTCATAGCCTGCACAAGAAAAAAGACATTGTGTATGAGAACACTTTAGTGGTTTATCAGCACGGAGGGTCCAACTCGGGTTGTAGAAAAGTCTTGTATTTTGTGAGATAGGGAATAATTGGAAGGACTTGGTTTGGTCTCTCTAGATTGTGTTTGAATTATGAGTTTGTGGAAAGGAAGATGTAAGCAAAGAACAAGTGAAAAAACAGAATTTGTTTATTTGGCTTGTTTGTCAGTTACAATCTTTTGATAGATCTCTTGAGAAACTTATGATCCAATCACAACGTTTCACGTGCAGGCAACATAGTTTATGTACTGACTTTATATTTCAAAACATTGTATATGTTTATCGAGTGCGGGTACTACCAAACCAAGAGCTTTCACAGCCAAAGGAAACTGGATAATAAAAGAATGAACTTGTGCATGGCTGTTTAAGAATTTTCTTGTACCCAGTAACAAAATAAAATAAAATAAAAAACTAAAACAATAAATTTGATTGGATAGAAGGTAAATACCAACAAGAAAAGCACAAGCCTTCCATTTGCCAGTCTTAGAAGCCAGGACGGGGTGGCCACGAAGATCGACAGTGCCGTCTTGAGTGCAGTCTGTGGAATCCATGGAGAAGATTTAGAGAGGTTTGGGGGCAATAGAGAGAGAGAGAGAGAGAGAGAGAGAGAGAATACTGAGCTGAGAGAAGATAGTAGTTCTGGAGGACATTGGCTGCAACGTTAGCTATAAGTAGGCAGCAACACTGTCACTGGGGGTACCCAAACATCTGGTTTTGGAGAAACCACATGCAATTCAACAATTTCAAGCATTACTTTTTGTATTAATGGTTATTTGTCAATTGGAGCCCACTTCCTCCTCTGGAAAGCATTGGATCGAAATTTAAGGCTAAGAACACACTTTCACACCCATTTTTACATCTTCTGCTGGCCCCACCATCAGTTAGTGGCAGGTCTAACGACTATTTGTGCTGATAATAGTAGGTGTAAAAGATTAAGTTAAAGCATAAAAGATTAAATAACAATGAAAAACAAAAAACGATAATAAACCAAAAAATTACCTCTGAGAAGGGTCTTAAGTTTTGGAAGAGAGAATATATATATTCATAATATAGTCCACACATAACATGAAGGTTAAGTGGGTTTTTGCCTCAGGCATATAAGTTTTTTTTGCATAAAATATGATGTGATGTAGTCCCTCATCTTACGTGTATAACATGTATACCATGCCTAAGTCCTAGAACCAGCCTAAGGAAAGTGAAAAATTGAAATATATAAACTGTTAAATGAAAGAAGCACAAATGATTCAAACATCACAGAGGAAGGTCAGGACGGGGGAAGGTCTCTTCAGTCCAAATACTTAAATAATGTAACTGAATTAAGCTCAAATGGGAAGGTGTTTTTTAGTGAAGGTTTAGTCTGGACTGAAGTTCGTTAGGTCGGTTGTTGAGCTGTCAATAGCTGGAATTAAGTCATATGCTGAGTTTTGTGTATCAGTATAGATATTCTCTTCTTGTTCATACTCAGTTAGTTAGATCTTGTAATCATTCTTTGATTGAGAGTTCAATGATAAACTACATTGCTTCCTTTATTCATTTCGTTCATTAGCTATTGAGTGTAACTCAAAATTTACCATAGATAATGTTCAACAATCAGAGATAGATTGAACTGCTATGAAATCAAATACTTAATTTCTTCATAGTATCAGAACTATCAAAAGAAAGTCACTCGATTCAGAAGATTTCAGCAAACCCTAAAACGTATCAAAAGAAGACCTTCAATGGCGGAAATCAGACAATCTGAGTATCTTCCTCCATCTCTGTCATTTCTTATTGCCAAATTTCAGTCGTATATAACTGTTAAACTTGATTCCTCCAATTTCTTTGCGTGGAAGACTCAAATTGGGAATGCCTTAATCGCGAATAACTTGTTCCAATATGTGAATGGTTCGTCACCTCCTCCATTAACACATATTGAGGATGAATTTGAAAACAAAAGTCTGAATCCAGAATACTCTAATTGGAATACTATTGATAGGATGCCAATGTCATATATAATTGCCACATTTACTCCTTCAGTTTTACCTCATGTGATTGGATCGCAGTTTTCTTTCCAAGCAAGTCTGGCATAAACTAGAGGAAAAGTTCATTACATTGCCAAGATCTCATATACATGACCTAAAAAGGAAACTTTTACTTTGAAAAAGACGACTTCAGTGGAATTGCATCTAGTCTCGATCAAGGAAATTATTCAGAAATTGGTCGCATCCGGAATAAAGGTAGAGGATGAAGATTTGGTATTTCACACTTTACATGGTCTACTTAGAGAGTATAATTCATTGAAATAAAGTATATGAACACACTATGAAGACATATCTTTTGGCCATCTGTGTTCTATTCTTTTGGCTGGAGACCTGCATTTAGATCAAGACCAGATTGTCACAGTTGATACTCCTACTATTATTGTAGCACAGAACACACCAAATGTAAATGTTCAAGGATCAAATATCGGACATCAAGGAAGTAACCATCACAATACAAGAGGTCAGTAGACAGGAACTCAAAATAACTATCAGGAGAAAAGTCCTACAGCATATAGTTCAGGTCCTCAGTTTAATGGCTATTCTCATAATGGAAACATGAGTTTACATATGGCAACAGAAGAAACAAATAACAAATATAAAGGAAACTATTTTCAGAAATCTTCTAGTTAAGCTCAGAATATGATGCATTTCATGGTAATGACTATGGGATGTCAAATTTGTGAAAAATATAATCACACAACCTTGATTTGTCATCATAGACAAAATCTTGGTTACAACCCTTTATGAACTATATTGGCAGCAAGGACATTATATATCTCAGTTTTTGGCCAACTTTAGCTCAAATCCTTCACAGAACAACTCTACTCAACAACCTCAAGCTACATTCATGGCTGGTAATATCGGTGGATTTCAGTCTGCACTACTAAATTTTAATAAGAGTTTTGGTGGATGTCCTACACAGACTGCATCTGTTTATCCAGGGAATGAAAACAATGATCATGGTTTTTTGATTCAGGGGCATCATCACATGTAACCAACTATCTCCAGAATATCACAACACCTCATCTTGCTTCAAGTGTTGAACATATTACAGTTGGTAATGGTAATGGTCAATATATCCCAGTTATTCAATCAAATGAAGGTGTTCTTCCTACTCCAAAGGCCTCTTTTAATCTTTCCAAGGTTTTGCATGCTCCCCTTATATCCTATAATCTCCTGTTAGTTCATAAATTTGCTTTAGATAATAATTGCAAGATTATCTTTAATTCATCTGGATATGACATTCATGACAAAATAACTTCTCAGAGGGGCCTTGTCATCAGGGCTTGTATCTTCTGGTTCCTTCCACTAGCTCATAAACTGTTCTTCCCTCCACCACCTCATCTGCAGAGATATGGCATAAAAGGTGGGGGAATCCTAACACCAAGCTTCTACAGGTCTTAACCAATAACAATAATCTAGGGATTACTAAGAATGATACACATATCGATTGTCATTCTTGTAAAGTAGCTAAGAGCCATAAACTTTTTTTTTCTTCTTCTACATGTGTACAAGTGCCCCTTTTCAACTTGTTCATATGAATGTATGGGGACTAGTCCTTATTGCTTCACTCAGTGGTTACAAATATTATCTGTTGTTGGTGGATAATTTTAGTAGATATTGTTGGTTGTTTCCCTTAAGAGCTGAGTCAGATGTTACTTCTCATATTCAAGCATTCAAGACATATGTCGCCAATCAATTTTCTTCTTCCATCAAAATTGTTCGATCCAGTAATGGAGGAGAATTTATAAATACTCTCATGTCTCAATTCTTTTCTATTTTTGGCATCATTCATCAAACTATTTGCCATCATACTCCTGAACAAAATGGCATTGCAAAACGCAAACATGGACATTTAATTGAAATAGCTATAGCTTTGTTACATCAATCTAATTTGCCTATTACCTTGTTGCTTGAAGCCATCACCACGACATTATTCTTGATTAATCGTCTCCCACATTCTGCTTTACAATTTGTTGATCCTTTTCATATATTATATCAAACACCACCAGATTACTCTTGCCTAAAACCATTTGGGTGTTTCTGTTTTCCTTGGCTTAGGCCCTATAATTCCAATAACCTTTTATCTAGGTCCAAACCATGTATGTTTCTTGGATACTGCCCAAATACAAAAGGTTTTAGGTGTTTGGATCTTGTTTCTAACAGACATTAGGTATCCAGACATGTCAGATTTCATGAACTTGAATTTCCCTATAGGAAACTTATCATTGATTCATCTTCTCAGGGTCCTGCTTTGTTGTCTTCTCATTCTATTTCTATTCCTTCACCCTCTACTTCTTCAATTTCCTCATCTTTGTCCTTATCTTCTTCCTCTGCTTCTCTGTCTTCTTCTTCACACATCATTCTTCTTTTTCATCATATTTTTCTCCTAACCCTCATTTGACTATCAATTCTCATTTTATTATTCCTATTTCTTCTCCTTCCATTTCCCCTCCAACTATTCCTTCAACTCATCATATGGTTACAAGGTCAAAGAATGGAATTGTTGTTCCCAAGATTCTTTTTTCTCTCGTTTCTGTGGCTTCCTCATCTCTTGTGTCTGAACCTCCAAGTTTTAAAGCTGCTATAAATTATCCTGAGTGGAGACAAGCCATGGCTGAAGAGTACTCTGCTTTGGTTCATCAAAAAACCTGGTCTCTGGTTCCATTATCCCGTGGTTTCTCTTCAGTAGGCTGCAAATGGATATATAAAATCAAAAGAAACTTTGATGACAATGTGTCTAGATATAAAGCTTGTTTCTCAAGGTTTTCAACAAGAAGAGAGTATAGATTACAATGAGACTTTTAGTCCTGTGATAAAGCAACCAACTGTTAGAGTTTTTTTAAATGTTGCCATTCAGAATAATTGGCCTATTAAGCAATTGGATGTCTCCAATGCTTTTCTTCATGGCACTCTCCTAGAGACAGTCTATCTTAAACAACCACAAAGTTATGTTGATCCTACTAAGCCTAGCTATGTTTGTTACACAAGGCTCTCTATGGGTTAAAACAAGCAATAAGGGCTTGGTAGGATTTGTTGTCTCACTGCTTGATTACACAAGGTTTCACCAATAGTGTTGCAGATTCTTCTCTGTTTGTTCTTCACAAAGGTTCTGACATTGTGTACATTTTAGTCTATGTGGATAATATTCTCATCACTGGGAGTAATTCTTCCTTAGTTCACTGATATTCAAAATCTTACAGAAAATTTATGGAAATGATATGATGAAAGCACATTTGGAAATTAAAACTCATGGAATGTTCAGATTTGGTTTTTCTTGATGTTATGACATATAAGTAGACAATACCATGTTTGTTATCGAATGAAATGGTTGAAGCGATGCATTTCATGAGTTTTAATTTCCAAATGTGCTTTCATCATATCATTTTACATAAACTTTCTGTAAGATTTTGAATTCTAGGACACATATTTTCCTACAAAACATGAATAAACTCAATTCTTACAGGGCATGTCACACCCATGTGTTTGAGGATAAATGTAGCCATGGCATCAGAGCAAATACCTTCTCTAGAAAACTTACCATTAGAGTATTAGACCAACCCAATTGTTAAACCAAGTTGATTTCAGCGTGGCATCAATCCTAATGAGCATGGTTTCCCAATAAAAGCGTGACAACACACTAACCCATAAAAGTGAAAATAACTTATTTGACATGAACGTATTGATTCGACACTTCTAAATTTTAGCTCTTATCATTTCATAAATAGTGCTCAAACATGCTAAGAGATTAATGGGGAACGAACTATAACTGTAGCCTCTAAGTTATTGGCCAAGCAAGGACCACAATTTACCAAGGCCAATTAGCTGTGGAAAAAGCCTTGGGTAAGACATGGACCAATTATCATTGGTAAAACTGGAAATTGGGTAACAATTCTTTTCGAATTATCAAGAAAGAAAGAATCTGCAAGGTCAATGCATTGCCAATGTTGGTACATATAATTGGTGTCAAGTTGCATTGTCTTTATCTAAAGGTCATGACTTAGATTTCCACCCAAATATCTGGCCCAGCAAAGAATAAAAATGAAAATGCATTCCTATTACAAGCTTAGGCTTTGTATCTTTGCCTATGCTATCAATACAAGAGATCATGGACGAAGGGGGAAACACACCTGCGCACATACACATACTATTTACCTTTGATCATTGCACGAACAATACCATGAGATTTATTTGATCTAGACATGTACCATAGGTTTACAAGAGGTAGCCAACATAGATTTCAATATTCCCTGTGTGCATATGCTATGGCCTAGCAATGCACAAAAAAAAATTAAGGGTTCAATATGACCATGTGAATCCGACATAAAAAACCCTGTTGCATGGCAATGAGGGCAATGGCAAGTGGCAACAGCAACCTAACCTAGTGTCATCCCACTCTGGGACCACATTGTGGACTAAGTCCAAAACCTGTGTATATTGGATTCCTTTTTAACCGTGTGCATTAAAAAGGAGTTGTTTATCATCATTTTTTCTTTCTTTTTGAAGAAATGCAAGAACTTCACCCTGAAAAGAAAGAATGCTACAAGAAGAACACAAAACTCTGGCAAGGAATAAACCGCGGCAAAACAATACAAACAAAGAAAATTGCCCAACAGGCCAATATGGGTGGAGGGTTCTTTTGAAAGACTTGTTTAAAAACATTGAAACAAATAGTCACAAGTGGCCAAGTTCTGTTGCTTTTCGAACCACACAACTTCCACACAATGTTCAACACAAAATCACAGGTTATCAATTTAGGTGTCAGGTCTCAAGCCATTAGTCAAAAGGCATAACCCTATTCAAGATGCATTTGTTGTGAGGTTTCGAGAAGATTATAAACATGAAACAACGCAATGCAATTACTTGTAAATAGCTTACCTTATATGATGTTACAGATACTATTTTCCAAAATATCTAGAATGTAAAGACCATTGAAAGAAAATGATGCTTCAGCTATAGAACAATTTTTTGTGCAATTCATGGATCTAGTTGGTATCTCATCAACCCTTTGCTTTCAACAGAACTAATAAACAAGTTCAATAATAAATTGCAAATTTGTCTGCACGTTGCAACTTGGGAGCTTTAGCAAGAAGAGAAGGTAACTGCTTGAGAATGTTGTAGTTGACATGGACTCAGCAAGACACCTCATCTCACTCAAAAAGAAGATTCCGGCTATTTGAATTCAAAGTCCAATTACAAATAATGCAGTTAGGACATAGTCCTTTGAGACTGGAGCTAGTTATCATGATCATATAACTTTACTCATTTGGAAGCAATAAAGATTTTCCTCCAAATATATTGATCAAATTCTGCATTTCTTTATCACTAATTTAGATCTGTGGATGGTTTACAGGGAAGGGAGGCGAAGTTAATTTTAATCTTAATCTAGAGTACCCACTGCTACGGTTTAACTAAGATGTTGCACCACTTGGGAATCATTTATGTGAACCATCAATTCTTTTAAACTGACCAGAGTTTGGAAGAAAAGAAAGATCAGAAGAAAGCAAGTCTACAGGGATTGAGAATCTCAGAAAAAAACAAGTGTATTTAATGCGTGACTGAGAAAGGCGTATAAAACTTTATGTGGGCTTATATATCAGAGGGCACATGCGATACCCACCACCCAGAGTCTATTGCAGTACCCAAAAAAATAGAATAGTCTATTGCCAATGCAGCCTCATGAGATAAGCAATTATAAATTCATAATACATCTGCGTGATAGAAAATGGTGACCAAAGGCAAGAGGTCAACTTTAAGTACAGAGCTACAGCAACGGACAGAAAATGCAGCAATAGCAGCTGTTAACAACCATTTAAATGTTCTCATCAGGGTACCTCACAAATTTTGATATTTCTGGTCTCATCCTCATGTTTTACATCTGGTGACTCACATACTTCTTGACTCGTGATGGTAAGTCCTCACCGGCCACATTATGGTGGATGCTTGTGGCCTAAGTCTCTTTTTCTCCCATGGTAAAAAGCTGTGGTACGTGTTAAGCTGAATTCATCAACAAGAAAACAAACAGTAAACTTTAGGTCCTAGATAGCGTCATGCCTTAGATATATAACTAAACTAGTCAACTGCATCGACAGTCATCACCACAATTGTGTTACAGAAAGATGCCACTGCTATAAGTTCTACAAGTTAGGACTTAATGCAAAATGGGCTTCAACTAGAAAACCAGGAGAGTGCTCCCAAACATTTGAGTCTAGTGTCGCCAGGAACAAAAAACTTTTTTTGCCCTTCTCTAGTTCTCTATTTTGTTAAGTCTAGAAGTGGCTCTATACACCTAATCACAAGAAATCAGGACCCATCAAACATACCAAAACGATGCAATAAACTAGAAACTCGGGTACTGACTCGATTGTGCAGTGATAAGCTTTGAGTCTCAACTTTAGTTTTAGGGTCGGAAAACCACAACTTGCTTTAGAGTTTAGAATATTTAGGATACCAGTCCCGGGTGTTGATGTGAAAATTGCTCCAAGCAGTGGGTG
This sequence comes from Arbutus unedo, assembly GCA_014822125.1. Lineage (NCBI taxonomy): Eukaryota > Viridiplantae > Streptophyta > Magnoliopsida > Ericales > Ericaceae > Arbutus > Arbutus unedo. Next base: position 2,927 of record JABCMJ010004047.1, on the reverse strand, counting down.
TCCGGACAGGCCCCCCCAGTGTCCGGACTGGCCATCCCGCATTTAGACGGGTGGCATAGAGTATTTTCCAGAGAGGAGTATTTTCTAGAGAGTTGTTTTTGTTGTGTCTAGACTGGAGCATGTTGCGTCCAGACGGAGCACAACGTCAAAAACACGTTTTTCGGGCTTTTTTTATTGGACTCGTGTGTAGCTATAAATATAAAGCTACTAAGGCACTCGAATCAAACCCTAATTTCTCTCTTATCATAGTGAAACACCCCAACAACCCATGGACGTACGATTAAGCAATTTACTTAACTCAGAACCACATAAATCTGTCTATCATGTTCTTTTGATTGTGCAATTGTTTATCGTTCTTATTTTCGTTGTGTCCTAACACTTGCATAGTACCCTGTTAAATTTGGGACTGGCACAACCCGACATGTACTGACCTTCGTCATGTAGACACAATTTGTGCAGCTTGACTTAAACTCCTTTTGCTCTAAATTTTTGGATATTATTGTTAGTGTCTTTTTAGTCATTTTTGCTCACATTTTATCAAATTCGCGTGAATTTTCCTAGATTAATCATTTGTCTTGACTTAAGGAATTATAAAGTTTTCACTAGCAATAGTGTATTTGGCTTGTCTTGAACTTTTTCAATTTTAGTACATATTTTTATACTTTTCTGATTACTCCATCGAGTCGAACAAAGGAACGAATAAAAGTGACAAAAAACTACACCAAAAATAGCAAAATATCACATTGGATAATAACCCACTGCATTTAACAAAAAATAATTCGGTCCAAACACAGCCCTATTGTCCTTTTATCCCAACAAGTATCCAAATAGCCTTTCAATATTACTGTATTCAAGGGCCCAAAATAGCCTTTCACCGTTATTAACTACAATCTTACAAGTATCCTAACAAACCCATCAACCACAATGCCAACCACCCAGAATGGAGTGCAACAAAAACAAACCTTATTGGAAAGGATTGAACCCAGATTTCCCAGTTGATGTGCATGGATGGCCAACTGGGCTAAACCCAGTCGGCTAATCTAAACCCGAGTTCTTTTTTTATATTATTAATCAAACTGACCATTAAACTAAAATTTAGAGAAAGGCATCAACCGAAAATAAGTACCATTACAGGGGACAGAACTGGACAACTAAACAAAATCAAAGCAATCTGAAACTGATACATAAACAATTCGCCATAAGTCCAGGCAGAGTCAACAAATATATGTAGTATCCAACCCGTAATTTTGACTTATTGTAAATAAGATGATTAAAACAAAGCCCCAACAAAATCAAAATCAAGCCCCGATTGAAACCAAAATGCACATGGATGCACAATTAATACGTAGATACACAATAGAATACCAGGAATAGGCATCTATACAGAAGGGCATGTTGTAGGGTTTAGGTCGTTGTGGTGGCGAACTATCCAATGCTGGTGCCGGAACTGATGTCTGGTTCGTTTGCAGAGGAATCGTAGCCTCGTAGGGGTGCAGTGGATAAAGAAATAGAGAGATTGTGATCGGAATTCGGTTCTCTTTGCATACAAGTTGCAACCATCAAAGACAGTTCAATCCCTGGCGATGGTGGTCTGCTTCTCTCCGTCTTAGCTTCCATTTGATAAAAATTAGTTAAATCAGTTTACTTCGAGTTCGTTTTTCGTTGTCCGAACGAAGCGAGTGGGCCGTTCGCCTATGAACTGCGTGGTCAAGGATAGAAGACGCGGCGATGACAGTACCCCTACTGCCCACTGTGTCCAAATTATGAAAAGCCCAACAGTTTTAAGAGAACTAGCACAAACCTGGCCCGGCCCATTGGCAAATTTTTCATGAAAATAAGTGATTTTCGGAAACTAGTTAGGTGAATAGGGTAATTCTGAAACTATTAATAAAAATAGAGGAAAATGCCATTATTGATAGCGTTTTTAGGTGACATGGCATCGGAGTTCCAACGTGGACTACTTGTACGTTACTCTTTGTGGCGTACATATTGTACGCCATCATAATTAGCGTTTTGTGACGGTACAGTTCCCTGTACGTCAACATGATCGCCGTATTTTCATTGTACGTCATCATGATTAGTGTTTTGTGACCGTAGAGTTCCCTGTACGTCAACATGATCGCCGTATTTGGGTAAAACCGAACGGTTTTTTACCATTGTACGTTAATGTTAATGGCGTATTTGCGCCGGTACAGTTCCCCATGGTGATAGTACGTCAATATGATAGGCGTATTTGGGTAAAATCAAGTAAAACGTATGTGTCACAGACGTACATGTTCATCGTCTCCCTCTGCGTCCGTCGTCAAGGCTTCAGCCACCAGGCGTTTTTCCGGTCGTCGTCCACCTGCCTCTCTTCTCTCGGTCCACGAAATCGCAAGGTATACAAGATCGAGCAGTATTTTTTTGTTTGGGTTTTCGATTTTTTGGATTGGGGGAGTATTTTTGTCTGATAATGTATTTTTGTTTTATAGGCGTATTTTTTTGTATCTCTCGGTCAATAGGCGTATTTTTGTTTGTGTATTTTAGATTACCGTAAAACGTTGGATAAGTCCTTGAATTCCACCATTGTCATCATTTTTCTCTTCCTCCCTTTGGACTTTGGAAAAAAACTAACTGAAACCAATGCAACCAAGATCAGAAAATAGTCACACACCTGATTGCCGAACCCAGCGCATGACAGAAGACTTCCTCTCTGTCACGCCATATATATTGTATTGAATTGTGTACACGATATGTGTGTATATAACGTATATATAACTGTATAATATTAAATTAAAAACAATAGATACAGCGTATATATAGCGTATATGTGTATATATATACTGACAGTATATACAGCGTATATATAACAATCAGTATATATATACAGCGTATATATATACTGAAAAATCTGATACGCGATATTTTGTTCTTTTTTTGTATTCTGA
>JABCMJ010004044.1:0-13209 GCA_014822125.1 Arbutus unedo | reverse complement strand
ATATCAACAACCCTATTATATATTAAATTGTATATCGTGTTTATGTAACATGTCATGCAATTTATGCCTTGAATTGTATATCGTGTTTATTTTCTTTTACTTCATCTTACTTGAGAATAATTTTTTCGACAACTGAGCAGAACCCTCACGAATTTCGTGCAGACTTTGTCAAAATATCGACGTGGAGCAATGGTCTCTGTCTGAGATGATCATGACTAGCACTCCATACAGTCAGATTATCTCTCGAATATAGAATCAGCTATAGGACTCCATTGCATCAGATATATTGATTGGCATTATGTATACATTATCCATCACCTAGTTAGCGGTGGTTGACAAGACCCTATTTTTTAATACGCCACTTAAGCGAGTTATAGGTTGTTTGAGTGACATGTCAATTTACAGCAATTTGGAAAATGGTCACGGAATTAATGAGCCGCTCGAGTGACCTTTGGAATTTTTTGCATATTCATGGTCATAACTCCGTATTGTAATGGCCGAATTAAACATTCGTATTGGATTCCTTTCAAATTAAGCCAAATAATCACGTCTTTGATGACCATTAGTGGAGTGTTAATCAAGAATTTATTTGGGAATTCATGGCAATGGTTAATTGGGTGTTAATGGAGAATTTTACACCTTGGCCTATAAATAGAGCAACGAATTCAGTAAATCTTTAAACGAATTTTTGAAATTCAGAAGTTTTAGATTATTGTGATGTTTTCTTGAGTTTTCCAGAAAAGTTTGAAGGGTTTTCTTGGGTTTTTCTAAAAGCTTTGAGAGAGAGGTTCAAGCTAGGGTTTTGCCGAATGTTTCCCAAATCGACACACATTCCTTGTCAATTTTATTGAATCGAGATAGGATTATTTACTTATCAAATCTTAGGGGTTTTCTTTACTATTTTTGGCATGATTTCGTTAATTTGTAATCGCATGTTTAGGGTTTCTGTTCGTTGTAGAATGTTCAAATCTCAAATTTTCAGATTTTGAAACGATGGCTTGCTCGAGTGAGGTTGGTTTTGAAATTTTAAACTTTTAAGAAAACAAATATTTTTAATAAGTCACACGAGCGAGCTCTGAAAATTTTTAATTTTTCTAATTTGGACATAATATATGTTTTGACTGCTCGAGCGAGCTAAGGTCACTTGACCAACCTGTTAAAAAACATAAAAGAATTTCAAAACGTTTAACTTGTTGTTTGGGCCTATAGGCTCTGGATCAAACTGATTTATTTTTTAACCAGAATGCATGTACAACCTACACAAGTATACATGTATTGTGAATTTGAACACGGGTCCCAAAGGGATCTCGTGTAAGCCGGTACACCATATGATTGATTTTTTATAAATGTTTGCACATGAGTTTTGTACGAATATTGTAGATATTATGTTGTTGATGGAAATATGTAACATGGAGAACGGAAGTAAAGAACTTGAACAATGGTTATTGTGGATATGTTCTGGGTATGACCGTCGTTCTACCCGATGGGGGGCATCATCCAGAGGAGTGCTAAGGGGTAACCAGTCCCACATGCATGCTCGCTTACCGAGTTCAAGATCCAAGGTGTGGTAAAGGATATCTAGTCCCACGTGGATGCTCCGGTCATCGGGTCATGTTCCATGCGATAGTTAGGAATTTTGTCCCATCAGTGAAGGGAACCAATCGAGGGCAAATGGCTGGTTCCCTTACTAAATTAATAACCCTATTTGTATATTAAATTATATATCATATTTATATGACATATTATATAATTTATTTCTAAAATGTAAAATATAAAAGTGAGTTTCATGAATTTGAGTATGTATTTAAATTAGTGGATCTCATGAATTGTGTAGCATGTCACGTAGTTATGATGTACAATTTAATATATATCATGATGTATTAGTAGTATTGCTCTTACTAAATATGCATTCTCCCAAGCTGAAAAACTAATTGGAGTCGTATACTTTAAAGCAATCTTTGCCCCGTTCAGTTATCAACAAATGATGAAAAATAATGAAAAAATTAAGTTTTTTAAAGTTTAGTTATCAAGAAAATAGTGGATTCCAAACTTGAAACTTTTCCAATGAGATTTATTTTTCTTCAAATCATGTACGACCAAAGTCATAGGAATATGCATCGTGAAAAAAATTTAAAATTTCTATTTCGACTATGGTAATTATTTATTAGTGTCATATTATTTTTTCGTCCGTATTTGAAACTTTTTTATTTTGAATCATTTTTTTTTAGATTATTGATTTGTCTTATGGCAAGAGATTTTAAAAGGGGCATTTATTTTTTAGTCTCATCTATAAGTATCTGTTATTTTTCCATCCTATTCACTTTCAAACATTATGTTATGATCTTATTTCTTTAAAAATACTCAACTTACTCTGCTTTTGAAATTGACCAACTTCATCAGTAAATTCCTAAAAAACGGGATGCACTTAGTGCATTCCATTTTAGTTTCGTTCATCTTTATGGTAAAAAACATTATGTTTAAATTGAAAATATATACTCAGCTAAATTTACCATGATACAGCTAAATTTACCATGATAAATTTCAAGCGATGGAAAAGTTATGGTAAATTTACCATATTATGGTAGAGAACGACGATTTGTAGATTATGGTAAATTTCGTGATCTCCATTTTTTTTTTCTTTTGCAAAAAATTCACACACTTAAAACGGGTACTAAAAAAGTAAGAACAATAATAAAATATTCTTCACTCACCGTGTAATCCGAACAATTTTCAAAAAAAATCTTCAAGTTTGACAATAAAATATTTGTCCTAACTCGCAACACTCGTTTTTCAGTGATGAATAACATAAAAGTGGCAGGTCTATGCATGTGGTACATGATGAGTAATATAAGAACATAATTTTATGTGATCTCGTGCAAGAAATCCAAAGATATAATCCATATTCTAGTGAATCGCTAAGATTTTATTAGATTTTGTGCAAAAAAATTCGAAGATATTATAAATATTCCAATGAACCACTAAGATTCTGGTGATTTAATCTCAATCCTCAGGAGAAATATGTAGCATCAAAAAATACCATATTCGCGAATCATTAGCAAAGATTCTGGTGAACCATTAACAAAGATATATTCCGAATGATATGATAAATATTCCGGTAGTTTAAGATTCCGGCCAATATTCTCAATACTTAGTAAATATATTACCACATTCGATTCCATATTTGAAACCCAATTTAGTAGTACGATTTTAAACCTACCAAATCAGGAATATATGTTCTGACTTAAAAAATGCTAAGAGGGTAGATTAATACTAAAAAATAGTGGCAAAAATATCAAACCATGTAAAAATTGGATGAAAATATAAGTTCAAAAAGTGGATGGGATGAAAAACTACATTGTGTGGGCTAATGGGACCTTGATTTAAATTTTAAAAACTACAAAATTATGTTAAAAATAAAAAATAAAAAAGATGAAAACCAAAACATGATATGTTTTAGCTTATTTTTCATATTTGATGAACTTTTTTTAATTTTTGAATATAATTTTGTACATTTTAGATTCTTTTCGCACGAACTAATATTCTACAAAATATTAATAAAAAAATAATAAATACAAAAAATAAAAGTAAAATAATAAATAATAATTTAGTTAAGTATAGCGGTATAATAACTATATATGTATTTTACGGTATAACTGTATTTAGGATATTTTACTCTCTTTTTTTACACAGTAGGATATATAACAGAACTATTGTAGTGCATATATTATACATATTTAGTATATCATATTCATATACTGTATTTTATACATATGTTAGTCTAACGTATTTAATATATTATGTACATATCTAAGTATATCTAATATACTTATTTTATTTTATTTATATATAATATCCATATATAATATATTAAATACATATTATATCTCTTATTAGTTTTGTTAGTGGAATGAAAATATATGCTTATTTTATTATTTATTTAAATTAGTAGAATGAAAATAAATAATTTGTTTTCTTAATTTTGATCATGCATGATGACATTTTGATTTTTATGAAGGAAATTCATGATGATTGAAAGAAAATTCACAGTCTTTCGATGACAGACAATCACATCTCTATGGGCTCATAGTCAACCTATGGCCGGTATGACGTTAAAGTCTATCATCTCATTAACTCACAAGTTACGTGTTAATCGAAGACCTACTATCTCTATGTCATAGGCTTGACACGTCCTACCCGCCGTTACTTGTTCTCCTAAGAGTGACGTGACATACATGGATATGTTCAAACCTTCAATTTCTAAGCTCAATGTTTGCACACATACAGTAATACAAAAGAGTGTGAAATTTAATTACTTAAATTCGTAATTTCAAATATATATATATATATATATATACGGGATCGGATCTGGGGACACGTAAGAAAACACATAAAAAAATACTCTATTTCAACCGTTAAAACTAACGGCTGAGATTAAAACACTATCTCTCCTCTCTCATTCTTTACATATTAACTCTCTCTCTCTCTCCTCTCCTCTCCTCCGCTCCCCTCCCCTCCCCTCCATCGACGTTCTCTCTCCACACCTTTTTCCCTCTCCATATTCGGCAAACTCAACTATGACGACAGCGATATTTTTCCGGCGACCATTGACAAAATGGAAGTACAAAGATGAGTTATAACAAGAATTCAAAAATTACAACCATTGAGATTCAATTAATTTCGCTCCCTAAAATTTCCTAGACACTCATTCAATGCTTGGGTTAAGGCGATTACTCAATTGGATCAATTGCCATTGGTTTCCTTGAATTCTTTCTTCACTATGAATTTCAATTCTTCTTAGATCTATTCTTTGAGTGGATCATTGCCCTTTATTAGTTAATTAGGCATTGCAGAGGCATATGGATCTATATATTTTTCTCGCCTCATTTGATATGGTTTACAAATTAAATTTTGAACTTTTATTTTCGTCATTAATTTCTACTAACGTCTTCACTTGAGAATTAATAAAATAGCTTTTTGATGCCTGTCGTAGGTGATGGTTGTGACAACTCATGAAGGAGTGCCTGAAAAAATTTTACGGAGCAAAATTAATTAGACTTCGATGGTTTTAATTTAAAAATTCTTGCTATAACCCATCTTTGTACTTATATTTTTGTTGATGGTTGCCGGAAAAATATTGCCATCGTTGTAGTTGGATTCACCGGATATGGGGAGGAAAAAAGGTGTGGAGGGAAGGAGAGAGAACATCAATGGAGGAGAGGAGAGAGAGTGTTTTAATCTCAGCCACTGTTTGGATCAACCTCTTTCCGATAATATTTTGAGCTGATTTCTCGCGGGTACCCTTAAAAACATGTTTTAAACACATTGAACGATTCGGATCGTTAAAATTTAATTAAGAATGAAGAGTTTAGATGTTAGTCCAATATTGGTCTAAAAAAGTGTTGGTCTATGGAGCCATATATATATATATATATATATATATATATATATATGCTAACCACTACTTAATAGGCTATGGATAATATGTAAAAAGTGCATCGATATTCGTAAATTATATATTGATATCCGTATTTATTTGACACACATTATTTGTATATTATTTACCACCTAGTGGGCGGGGGTTAGCAAGGCCGTATTTTTTAATAGGCCGTTTGAACGAGTTATATGCCGCTTGAGCGACCTGTCAATTTACACCAACTTCAAAAATGGTCACAGAATTAATTAATGAATCGCTTCAGCGACCTACGTAAGGTGTTGCACATTCATGGTCATAACCCCGAACTGTAATGGCCCAATTAAACATTTGTATCGGATTCCTTTGAAATTAAACCAAATAATCGCGTGTTTGATGACCATTAGTGGTGTTTTAATCAAAAATTTATTTGGGAATTCATGGCAATGATTAATAGGGTGTTAACGGAGGATTTTATACCTTGGCCACTAAATAGAGCAACGAATTCAGTAAATCTTTAAATGAATTTCTAAAATTCAGAAGTTTTAGAGTATTTTGAGGTGTTGTTGAGTTTTTCAGAGAAGTTCGAACAGTTTTCTTGAGATTTTTCCAGAAGCTATGAGAGAGTGGTTCAAGCTAGGGTTTTGCCAAATTTTTTCCAAATAGACACCCATTCCTTGTCAATTTTATCAAATCGAGATAGGATTGTTTACCTACAAACTCTTAGGGTTTTACTTTACTATTTTTCTCATGGTTGTAATTGCATGTTTAGGGTTTTTGTTCGTACCAAAATGTTCAGATTTGAAATATTCAGATTATGAAATGACGGGCCGCTCGAGCGAGGTTGGTTTTGAATTTTTGAAATTCTCAAAAAAAAAAAAAGTATTTTTAATAAGTCGCTCGAGCGAGTTTTGAGAATTTTCAATTTTTCAGATTTGGATAGAATGTCTGTTTTGGCCGCTAGAGCAAGCTGAGGCCGCTCGAGCAACTTGTTAAAAAATATAAAAGAAATCCAGAACGTTTAACTTGTTGTTTGAGCCTACAGGCCAGGTTCAATTCCCGAGGTGTGCTAAAGGTTATCTAGTCTCGCATGCAACCTCTACTCATCGTGCTATGTTTTATGTAGATTAGAGTCTCACCTGGCGCCGTCCCGCTTAAAAAAGACAATAAAAGAAAAAACGAGGATAACCACATTTCATCTGCTCCAAAAAGTTGGAATGATTATCTTAGAAAAAGCAAACCAGTGTGATTGCCTTTTAATTTGTCTCTATTTACTAGGTCACCACTACAATGCAAATAGTATCTCTATCACTATAAAAGAATAACACTCTACCTAGCTACTTTTTTTAGCTGGATCGGACTAAGAAAAAATGAGACTTTCTTCGCAAATTAATTTTACATTACGACTTGATGAAGTTTGCACATTACTTTTTATATTCCATAAATTTAAATTAATTTCTTACATATTTTTTGTGAAACTTTTTCTGGTAACTTAAATATCTCAATTAATGTGTATGTTTAGTGCAAATTGTTTTTAAAAAATAAAGCGTAAAAAACTTCGTTTTATATCGAAAAGAAAACACATATATTTCTAATTAACTAAATAATGGGACAAAGAAAATAAAAGATTTTGTAAATACGTGCAAGACAAGGAAATAGCACAGAAGCTTTTGTTTTGTTTTAGATTAGGGTCTACAAAGAAAAATCAACTACGGGATGCCTCTCGTGGGCACAGGGAAAAGCAATGCACATGCATCCGTGTCATGGCATTGATGAGACTTAGCGACATTAGTTAGCAATTCAATTACTGTTTCGATAGATAGGAAATTTTGTATCATCCGTGAAGGTTACCGGTGTATATGATCGGTATCGATATGTATCATACTAATAGAAAAGTTGATATTAAAATCGATGTGATATTTATAACTTTATTTTAAAGCAACCTTTGCCCCTTTAGCTATCAAGAAATGATGAAAAATAATTTTAAAGACGAAAATCAAAATATGATAAGTTTTAGTTTATTTTTCATATTTGATGAATTTTTTTTTAATTTTTGAATATAATTTTATATTTTTTTCATCGTGACGAACTAGTATTCTACAAAATATTAATAAAAAATAACAAATATAAAAAAGAATAATATATTTATGTACAATAATACACCAACCAGTGCAATAACTATATATGTGTTATTGGGTATACTATATTTAGGATACCTTACTTTTTTTACATGGTAGATTATATAACAGAACTATTGTGGTGCATATGTTATACATATGTAGTATATCAAATTCATATATTGTATTTTATACACATATGTTGGTCTTTTGTACATATGTTAGTTTAGTAGCCAAGAACATGCAGCAGTTGGCCTTTAGTCCACAATCACCCTTGGCTCATTCTTCTTAGGCAAGAAATGGGCTCGGCCCAAAGGGCTATTAACTTCCCTTCGGCATAGCATACGAGTCAAGGTGTCCTAAATGACCCTTGTCATTGGCCTTTGGCTAAACAGCCAAGCATCACACTCCTGGTTCTCAGCCACGATGCTTAAGGTTCTACGTTCGGCCACACCATGTGGATATAAACATCACCTTAATCTCGCAGGCAAAGTTATACCTCTCCCTAAGCTTGACTATCCCCATTATTATTTGATGAAAATTAATCGTTACCTGGGAATTAGTCACTAAGAGAGTATATAGCACTTGCTGAAGGAAGGGATGGAGGGGGAAGGGATGGAGGGGGAACCGAATGGCCCCCTCGATGATAGCCATCAATGGCATGACAATCTATTGATTATCAACGACGGGGCTATCTCTTGGTTGGACCAGATCAATAATGACATTATCAAGAATGCCATACATTTGTCAAAAGTCTGCTAAGTTTTCTGGATTATCGAAGAACTGGGTGTACCAATTACTAACTAGTGCATCATCATCAGGCAAACCGACGAAACCACTTGGCCCTAGATCTTCAGAATGAGACGATAGCACCTGAGCCGAATCCACTTCAGGCATCCTATTCAAGAGTGCACGTGTAAAAAAATTGCTAAGGCCTAACGATTGGCATTGCATACTGAGTGTTTTGTCGCAATACTTCACACTAGGAGGAAATACAGGACACTTAGCCAGTTTCTAGAGCTAAATGGCGGCCCCTAACGACGATTTCGAGCAAAACAAAGGAAAACTACTCAAAAATGGATGTGAAACATCCGCAAATGACCCCTACTCTTTTTCAATTTTTTTAAAAAATTATAGTGACTTTTTTCTAAAAAATGTCAAAATTATATACGTTTGTTTGCACAATGTTTTCAAATACTCCAACACCTACCTATTGAAGAGTTCTTTGAAAAATTTAATATTTGGGAGTCTAAGATTTTATGCATCTATAAAAAGCAAAAATAAAAAGTATAACACCAAGTTCTATATTTTCTCCTTTTGAATAGATACAGATGAGCAAAGAGTATGCATCTACAATTATGTTTTAACTATTTTTTGTAATTTTGTGAGGTGATTGGAAATACCTTTCATAATTTTTTTGTTTTAAGTATTTTTTATAGTATGCATTGGCAATAATTCATTGCACTTTTTATATGTTAGATTTACTGTTTGCCCACCTAATATTGAGATTCTGCATTTATCATTACAATTAGTAAGAGTTGAGCTAGAAACTTGTCCTCGTGCAACACTTAACTCTGCACCGATGCTCTCCTTACCGTTGAGTTAACCCATTTAAGTTTTTTATTTTTATTTTAGTGTTGAATGAGAAAATCATGAAGTCAATTGGAGGAGGACGTAAAACTTAAATAGTATTATTAAAACTTAAATAGTATTATTAAGTTTTTTGTTAAGTAATTAATTCAGTTTAGTAGAGAAATGTTCTCACATATGTGTATATGTGTTGATTACATGAGAATAGAGCCAACTTGAAAAAGACAATTCAGTGAGCAGTCGACCTAAGAAAGGCGGTTTACATTATGGCTGACCTAAGAAAGGCGGTCTAATAAGTAGCCGACCTGAGAAGCATGGTTCACGGTGCAGTCGACCTGAAAAAAACGGTTTGAGAGATTGTCAACCTGAGGAGGGCGGTTACAAAGAACAAAATCCCAAATATATCGGGATATGTTCTATTCAAATAAGAATTAAGAGTTCTAGGTCCAGATTGATTGTATCTCATTAGTGGCCAATCATGAGACAGTCCTACTTCGATTCTAATGAAGAATTAAAGTCGTAATAGAATCGAAAGATTAAATCATAAAGTCTATAAAAAAAGGATGACAGCAATGGTGAAAGTTCGCACACTAACTCATAAGCTAATTCAGACCATTAGCTATTGCGTAGAGAAGTCTTGTACATGATCCACATTCTGATCAATTAATCATCGTACTGTCTTCCCGTCACAATGGCGGTGACATTTTTGACAATTTATTGTCTTGCAGATCACAAAGTTTTAAGCGAGACATAAAATGTAATTTTTTGTTAATTATTGAGAAATTAATTTTTCGTTCCATTGAGAAAATCACCTTGCACAACAATAATCCAAGAATTACACCGTGACTTGGAATAGTGAGTCAATCAAACTTGTGTACAAGTTAAAGCAATGCCGTATTAATAACTCCATTATAAAGCACTCGTTCCCCTTGTGGTGCCGAAAATTCAACTTCCCGTACACAATAATTAAAATGTTATTTATATTCTATAGTCTAGGACAGATGACACCTATGATTCATATATGATTATGTGGCCTGTCTTTCATAATTTTATAGTGGAGAACTTTTAATACAATTAATTTATTAAAACAAATTTCAATTTTTAAAGTACATTATATCAAAGTGGACAAAATTATTCTGACCATTCACCATAGCACATAAAGTTATCTGTTAAATTTTTAGTAGTTCGAATTCTTTTTTGTGTGGTTATCAAAAATATTACAGAAAAATGTCTTCAGTGACCGAGATGAAAAACAAACATGGTTAGTGGTGGCGGGTGATGACGTGGCAGGAGAAAGTGTATCAAATAATTGAAGTAGTTTGAGAAAATATACTCATGATAAGGACAATTTTGTCTATAAAATTCTCTTTTAATGTTAAAAAACCTAAAAAAGTGAAGACTTTTAATTAAATATATAATCCTAGAGTTTATAAACAATTAGTCTATACTAAATGAGGCAATATGTCTTAGTTTTGACTTTCAATTTCGCAATACATAATCCTGATCAAGAAGAAGAAAAAAATTATGTTGTAGAGAATCTCTAAGGAATGTACCAAAATGGGGTTTTATTCCAAATTTAAAGATCCATATAAAAAAAAAACTATAACAATGGAGGTAGCCGGGCGAACGGTGGTCGGTAGGCCCCAATGTACATTAACTATACATATATGTGTGTCGATTAAATTTAGTGACTAAGTTATATTTGGTCACAAAAAGTAGTGTATTTGTCGACTCAGAATTTTGGTCACCATATGTAGCACGTTGGCAACTAAAATGACACATGGTCGGGAAATGTCTCATCCTTGGAGACTATCAAAAGTGTGGCCGGGAAATATCTCGTTTTTGGCAACTATCACAAGTTTGGTCGGGGAATGTCTTTCTTTTAGCGTCTAAACAATGTCTCACTTTTGCCAACTGTGATGAGTTTGCTCAGAGAATGTTTTTCTTTGGGCAACAAAAATGACACGTGGTCAGGAAATGTCTTGCTTTTGCAGACTATCAAAAGTATGGTAGAAAAATATCTTGCTTTTGGCAACTATCACAAGTTTGGTCAGGAAATGTCTTACTAAATATTTAAGTTATGCATATACAAGTTTTCGTAATTTAAGTTCATTTGATAAAAAAGGTTAAAATATAATAAATATTTATATTTTCAATACTGAATACAAGTGTTTGGTTATTATTCAAGAGGTGGATAAGTGCTTGGATATTATTCAAGAGGCGATGGGTTCGAATCTTGGTGTTGACTTATTGTTACTTTCTATATAACTACGAAATACTAGATATTAATACAATAAGTGTCACCTAATCTAGTATGTTGTGACGATGCATGTGAAATATTTTGTTGATGTTAGCACCACATGGATGTTATAATTGGTAATCAAATTTTTGGTCAGCAAATATTACATAAATTTATGTGACCAAAACATTTGGTCGGCAAAGATCATGACTTTTGGCGACAAAAAATTTTCTTGATTTAAATTCAGCAACTAAAACCGCGATAAAAGTTTTAATCGACAAAGACTTTTGGCGACTAAATTTTGTATCTTTGGCGACCAAATTAACTTGTCCACACCTACACCACCTTCTAATCCAACAAAAATCACATCCTTTATCACTGCCGTCGTGACACATCCAAACCTCTAGCTTCCACCCTATCCACACCTACAACACCTCCTCCTCCACTAATCCGCCACCCACACTCCTCAGCCTCCATTTGTGATCAAAGAAACAGTCCAACGAAACCTTTAACCCTAGATCATCCCAAATAACACTTAATATCCAAAATAATCTACTGATCGTTTAAAAAAAAACTAAAGACCCTAATGCAAAAGTTAATCAAACCCAAAAAACATGTAAAAACTTCAACAGAAAACATAGCAAAGCACTAAAAATTCTAATCCTTATCTCTCCAAACCTCGGTAGTCGGCCTCTGGCCCTCTAATGGTATGGTTTTTGGAACCTAGCACGTGCACCAAGCCCGTCGAACTTCTTGGGGCTCACACCGCCTTGGATCGGCAACAAGGAGAGCTAACTCCTAGAACCACCCAAACTACAGATCTACTCCTCCTCCGTCGCCATATACCCTTTTTGCTGCCACTAAGTCTAGGGGCGGACCCAGAATTTAGATTCGGGGGTGGGGTTGTTTAAGAAAAGTCCAATTATATTATTGTATGGTGTGCGTAAAACTATGAAGAGAATGTCATATAGTTGAGATTAATTCAATTCTCTTGAGATAATCTATTGAGATATCTTTTTTACGATCTAAACTCTTCAGTCTTTGAATTGTACATTTTACATCAATTATTTTTACAAAAATTAATTTATTCAGATGTCTGTAAGTACTTAATCAAATTACAATTACTCCAAATATGTGACCACAATGAATTTAATTTAAGGGCGTCTCTAGATGTTGCGCAGAGAGAGAAACCAAGTGACCTCACACTAGCAAGTTTTTTTCCCTGCTGCTTCTTATGACTTACAAACATTAGCAAATATCAAAGTCCTTTCCTATGCATAAATGTTGGAAGTCCTTTCCCATCCATATATAAGTATTGAAGGTGGTTTCAAACTGGGGGTGGCAGCCGCAACCCCACCACCACCCCCACCACCCCCCCCCCCCCCCCCCAACTGGCTAAGTCACCATGCATCCATTGTGGCCCTTGAAAAATCTACTCAGCTGAATCGTTGTCGAAGTCTTCGGCTGGATTGACATCGAAGTTTGCTGGAGTGTTGAAACCGGAACCGTAACTTCTTAAATCGGCCAACAGAAAAACGGATCAAAGGGAAAAACGAAATAAGAAAAAAAAAACACGAAACGACGAATAAAATACTAGAACTAAAAGAAATTATAAGTCCTAGAAAATAACACAGCGTTTGGATGCATCACTAATCGGCAATACCCCCTCTTATTTCTGGATGGGACGGATAACCCCCTGCTTGGCAACCGAAAGACAGGGGTCTTCTTCTTCCCTCTCCTTGGCTAGTCCGGCTGTGGAGGGTCTTATCTAACGGCAGGGTAAGGGCTAGTGGTGGATAATCCTGGGGAAGACCCCTGGTTTTGGGACGGATTTACCCCTTCTAAGCCCCCTG
>JABCMJ010004041.1:0-18529 GCA_014822125.1 Arbutus unedo | reverse complement strand
CCCTCGGGGTTTACATTTATTTGAAAAATAAGATAAACAGAGCATCTAGGGGTAAGGCAGCCAAACGCTGTCAAGATCTTCTCCAACAACTCCCAACTCTTCCTGCTCAGGTAGATTCTCCAACCGCTCATCGACATCTGGTATGAAACACCAGGGGCAGAGAAGTTGCTCCAAATGAGTAATGAAACTCAGTAGGAAATAATACTTGACAACCAAACCCATAGATAACATGCATGCTCAACAGGATATATATGGACAATGCAAATTATAATAGAATAAACTATAGCTAAATTCCAAAAGATAAACACAAAGGTATGTTATGAATTCGTTCTTTTAAGTTTCTAGAAATTCCACCAAGGAACGTCGTTTCCTACCCAACTATCTAACATAGGGCACTTAGTTGATATTGACCAATCCTTACATACCCAGGGCCTGTAGTCTGAGGTTAGGTACCCGACTTAAATACTGACCCGGTAAGGAAAGAACCTTCTACCGTTCACTACCTCACCCTAGTTAGATCCGACCGAAACGTGGCGTCACCAGGTCAGCTACCAACGACCCTTAGCCGCTTCGCCTTAATCGACTCAAGGACGCCCAAGACACTGGTCGTCACTCCTTCGGGGTCCGGAACTGCCTTCGCAGACATCTCCGAAATCACCCTTAACCGTCTCCAACAACTCCTAATTGGGGTCCTTTCAACATATCCACAAAATTAAACATAGGATGACGCCTAATAATAACCTTGCCACAATGGGCCTTCCAAACCAATTTTATTCTTTCCATTAACATTCACTTACTTGTCTCTACATAATTCAACTACTTATAATGCACACTCGACACCCTCTGCTGTCTTATCCAAGTGTCATTCAAACCGGTGTTCTTAACGTTCAATCTATGTTTTCCCCAAGTATCCCAAGTTCACAATCACGTTTGTTTTACTGAAAAACGGCATCACAACAGCTGTAGCCGGAGTATTCAACATTATTTTCATCGATAATCAAAATCTCCAACCACATCACATCATCAATACAATGGCATGTTATCAACAGTGAAATAAACATAGCGTCAAAACTATGATTTCGTGTGATTGTCTTGCTCTCATGGAATCTCACGGTAATTTGTGAACGTGGATAATGTATAGGTGTATGCACGTACAAATGTACCATTTATCATCAATTGGGCCGAGGCCCGTGATCAAACACCCTAACCAGTACTTAGTTTATGATTTCAAAACTAAATAAATAAATTGTGTGAGTCCTTATTGCAAAAACGTCATGTTATTTATATTCTAAATGCTTAATTGTGTGTTAATTGAATTCAAACAAATTTAATTGTTTCTTTGAGATAGTTAATAACCGAACAAATAATTTGCTACATATCGTTCAACGTGAGTGGTCTTCTTCTAAAACTTACCTGTAATATAATAAGGCAACGCAATATAATAAATTTTATAAATTCTTTAGACAAACAAATTTAATTGATTGTTTTCCTTGGTTGTTGACTTTTCAACATCCTTGATTAAATAAAAAAAAGACTAAATTCTAATGCAATTATATAAATAATAATATACTTTTAAAAATAATTTTTTCAAGTAAATTACTGTTAGTACTAGCACAACCTACCAATTAAAAGTCAGTATCATTTGCTTTTGAATCAATTTCCTGTTGTCCTAAAAAAAGGACACGGGAGTCCTTAAACTGGAAGTTACGCTTCAAAAATAATTACAAAGTATTATCTTGTTTATTACCACAATTTTTCTTCTTCATTGTCTGCTAAAAGTAGCCAATTATATGGGGAAGTCCACTGACTTTTATATATATATATATGGTCGGATCCAGAGACACAAAAAAATATATAAAAAAATACTTAATCTCAACCGTTAAAATCAACCACTAAGATTAAAACTCTCATATTTTGTATTATTCCTTGTCCTATTTTGCTTTGGAAGTGACTTCACTTATTACAATAAAATATTTCCTTTTTGGAATTTCCTTCCAAGTCTTTTGACCTCCCACAAATGGGCAATTTCAAAGAGCATAAAAGTTACGTAGGAAACCAAAAACAAAATTAAAATGTTGAAGAAACAATTGTGTGTCCATGGCAGTAAGAAATCGTCTCGAATTTGGTGTAAAATATTTGGAATAAACAAGTGCCAGAAAGTAAAATATTTGGAGAAAACAATTACTTTTAGGTAAAATTAAAATTTGAAGAAATTGGCTCGAATTTGATTTGATGTACCTGGAAGCAATTGTTTTTTGCAAATATTTTACTTTCTGACAATCCCAATAGTTGTTGAAATTGCAAATGATGCCGAAAAAAATACATGATGTCCATGGTCATCACTACAATTCTTTAATTTAATTACTTTTTTATTGATGATTATTGCTTCCCATGATATCAACTGGTATTTGATAAATAAATTAATCTAAATCTTTTAATTAGCTTATCAGTACTGGTGCTATGTTGATATCATGCTTCAAAATCGTATTTAGTTGAGGCATATTTAGCTTATCATTATAGATACTATGATTTGTATTTGTGCTTAAATTACCAATTGTATGCATTTGTATACTCTTTGAAATTGCCTATTGAGAGTACATGGGACTTTTATCTTGAATAAGGACAAAAAACTTGGGAAGAAATTCAAAATAGAAATATTTTATTGCAATAAGTGAAGTGTAACTCATTTCCAAAATAAAATAGGACACGGAATAATGCAAATAGGAGAATTTTAATCTCAGCCGTTAATTTTAACGGTTAAGATAAAGTATTTTTTTATGTGTTTTTTTGTATGTCTCCGGATCCGACTCCTATATATATATATATATATATATATATATAACACAACAAGATTGACCTTCAAGATTGACCTTTTCTCTATTTTTTTTTTTTTTTATGAATCAAATTTAAGTGTTTCATTGCCCTCCTTATTTTTTTGGATCTTTCACACAATATTTTTTCTTGGAATTTCTTTTTCTAAAAGATTTCAAAAAAATTGAGTGAACAACGCCATAGCTTCTATGTTGTTATATTCATCATCACTATCTGAATCTGATTTATCAATTTTGAAACTTTTGCAAGCAATTAATTTATACGATTGTTTTTTGTTTTCAAAGAATCAGACTCAAATTGTAAATTTTTTGCCTCGTACAATTAAAGTAGTCCAACAACTTCCTCAATAGTTATAAAGGTAATTTTTTCTTTCCCAAAAGCTAGTGACCTTCGTTCTAAACCGTTTGAGTAAGGATCGCAAAATCTTTTTAATAACAATAAAAGAGGAATAGGCTTGCTTAAGTTAGAACTGGTATTTATGATGTGATTCAACTTAGCAAAGAATCAATGAAAGGTGTTTTTTCCATTCCGATAACTTCAATTTCATTGGTTATTCTTTGATGTTTAGATTGTTATACACTGTTTGTACCTTCATGTGTACTTAGTTGGAAAGACATTTTTGTTTGAGAAACAAAAAGGCAACAGTTGTATCACCTCCCTTTCTCGCTCCAATCACGTTTTTAGAAACAACTATATCACCTCTCCATGGAATTTTTACTGCCCCCCCTCTCTCTCTCTCTCTCTCTCTGAGAGTTGGCAAGAAGCTATTATAGTGCGGTTTGCCAAAAAACAACCATTGGGTTTGCCAAGGAGCTATTATCTATAGTGCTGTTTGAAGAAATCCCATTGAAGCTTGCTTGCTTCTTTTTAAGGTAAGAGCTGTATTTTTAGCCATTGG
Organism: Arbutus unedo; assembly: GCA_014822125.1. Classification (NCBI taxonomy): domain Eukaryota; kingdom Viridiplantae; phylum Streptophyta; class Magnoliopsida; order Ericales; family Ericaceae; genus Arbutus; species Arbutus unedo. Next base: position 14,799 of record JABCMJ010004041.1, on the reverse strand, counting down.
TATTTATGATTAATTTAGTGCATAAATATGCAAACTTTAGGTAGATTATCTAGGCAACCGTTGGGTTGGCCAAACTGTTCTTGGTAACATTTTTAGCCGTTGAGCTCTTGCATCTCTCTCTCTCTCTCCAGAAGCACACCATCGATTATATGCATGGCATGTGTACCAAAATACACTCAAACACCTCAGTGAAGTTATTGTTGGCTTGGATTCTTCTACATTTTCTTATTTAGGCTGTAAATATGCCTATATATAGTATTTGCCAAATTATATTTGTAAATAAATCTAAAATCTAATGGGACATGTGAAAATTGAAATGATTAAGTAAAGTACGAGTAGTGAGAAGATGAAAATAAAGGCAAAAACAATCCACAAACAAACTAGATTTATGCCTAAAAATAAAGAAAAACGTTGTACTATCTTTTTAAGCTTCAATTCAACTCAAACACTATACAGACTTGAGAGTTGATACTTAATCATTTCAATACTTGACATTTTTAATTATGTATTGCCCTCAAGTTTTGAAGTAATTAAGTGTCTTTGTTCTTGAAAGAAGTACTTAGATTTTTTAATCCAAGTTTTTGAATTTAATTTTGTTGGGAGTGTCCTACGTACAATATTTTACTTCTTTTTGCAGGTTTGATTTTGTGGCTAAGTGGTAGCTAATCTAACATCTGGTGTGATCGAATTGATGTCCATCTTTTTTTAATGTTGTAGTTCATTGAACTCGGACTACTGTTATTTCATTTTTTGAAATTTCCGGATTTGGTGTTGAGCAATGGGAAATGGTGTAACTTCAAACACGAGTTAAATTTAATTCTCCTCAAATGTTATTGGTTTATTTTAAGATAATAATTTATTTGAAGTAACTTCAAATTCGAGTTATTGGCGAAATTTTTTTTTTTAAAAAGGTAGTTGAATTTAATTTAACGAATGTGATCAATAGACCGGTTAACTTTGTATGATGTCGGTAGTTTTATTCTCAAGTGCTCTCAGGACTAATGTGATCAATAAATCGGTTAACATAAAGTCAAAATCGTGACTTTAATTTCGTTCATAGTGTCGTAGGTACGGATAATATGGTAGTCATATTAAAAGATAAAATCTAAAAATGAGCAGAAGTTTTGAAAGGTTTTCTTTTGAGTGGGAAAACAATAAAGTGAAAGAATAATTTTAGTATCTTCATGTTGATTTTTAAATGATTTAAAAAAATCAGATAAATTATTGTTCAGTTCCAACAATGTCATTTGTCTTATGTTTGATTAGTTCTTTCTTTTCTCTTATTATCTACTCAGACCATCTCCAACCACGCTATTTGTTTAATTTACCCGGTTAAAAGTACAAAAAATAAGAATGAACGTTTAGCCTATTCACTTTTTGTCTATCTATTTCAACCTAACTCTTTATTTTTTTATCCATGCATCCTAATTAACTAATCAATTTTTAAAATGTCCTATTTCGTACAGTAGAAGTGACTTTTCAAACTAAAGAAAATCATACACACTTGGAAAGTCACAGAGAAGTGCACTTTTCATCTCCTGTCCATACATAGTTTATGATGACTCGAGGTTTAATATTTATTATTTTATGTTTTAACTTATTTTAGAGTTTCAAGGTTTTAGTTTAATTGATCAATTGTGACAATTTGCGATTATATGGAGTTTTGGGCATGATGTGGGCTTTTCAAAATTAGAAGGGAGTTAGCGTAATTAACCTTTTAATAAGTATAAAAGGATTAGGAAAGCGTATAAATCAATTTTTATCTATTTATAATGTTAGGGAACTTTTTTATAAAATCTAGAAATTCTAGTTTTGCTAAAATAAGGTCAACAGGTTAGTAGACAATGGAATTCCACGAAGAGTTCAACTAGAAAGAAGTTGTTGGTGTCGAGAGTTTCGCATAGAATCCAAGACCAGCCGAGTACACGGAAAGTTCGAGGTTTTTTTTTATCTTGACAGTGTTTTCTTCCAAGGTAGAATTTCATGTTATTTTTTCTTGAGATATTGTATAGATTATGTTTAAATATATGGTATATGCATTGTTTTTGCTGTGTGATCGAGTCATACAAATTTTGTGGGATTTTTGAGTAGTTTTGGACAATTAGGACTGCTCGAACAGCCTCTTGAAAATAAAAATTTTATTTTTAAATTTTGAGCATGTTTCTTGCCTTCCAATCTCTATGCATTCATTTTTAAGTTTTTAAACTTTTTTATTTTTAAATAAAAATAAAAACTATATTTTTAATTCCACTTGCTCCTCTAGCATTCATCTCTCAGTGTTATTGTCAGCCTAGTAGAGTGTTTTTGTTGTTGGTGTTCTTTTTGATCTCTACGCATTTCACTGCTCTATCGAAAATTCTCAATTTCTGACTAAATGCCCATCCTACCTCCTCTACAATGCTGAATCGACAACCTGTGTATTATGTTATGTATAAAGTCACCTAGTTCCAAATAGAACACGGCACTGATGGAAGGAGAGGTTTTCCCTGGCAACACAAAGACACAGTTCTATTAAACTTCATGCAACAAAAGTACAATCACGCGCACACACAAACTCACCCACACAAATTAGCCATGGATACCAAACAAACACAGATTTATACAAAAGTCTGACAAATCACAACCACAGACTCAACTGAGAAGCCAACGTGAGAGGGAGTACCTATTGTACCGAAAACGTGAGACAGGCTTTATTTGGCTTGAATTATTTACCTGAATTATTTTTGTCTTTGTTATTTTTACATTATTTTTTCATAGTTTATTTGTTCATCTAGACAAAAAAAATTTAAAAAATATAAATTTAAATCTAAAAGTTAAAAAAATGATGATTTAAACAAAAATAAGTCAATAAAAATACTGTTTTGAGCTTATTTTTTGTCTTTTCTAAATTTTTTAATTTTAAACATAATTTATATTTTTTAAAATTTCTAATTGAGACAAACTAATAATTATTAAAAAAATTGACACAAAATAAAATATTATAAATTTCTTTAAATAAAAACAAAAAAATAATGAGATTATCCATTCATATGCCTTTTCAACTGTGCATTCAAATACCTCCAAATTAAAACTCTCTCTCGCACGTATCAACTGTCCACTCATAAACCTTTTCAATGGTCATAAGGTTGTCTCTTACTTCTTAAATGACGATTTTACCCTTGGTTTATTTTACCCAGAACATGTCCAGCAAGGGTTAGCTAATTTAACTAGTTAATCTTCTCAATCTATTTTAGCTGCCGACTTTTTCTTTTAAACACAATATTATTCATTATATTTAAAAACTAAAAAAAATGATTAAATGGATAAATTTTTTAATATATTTTTGTCTTTTTCGAATATTTTAGCTTTTGGACATAGTTTCTTATTTTTTGAAAACTTGTTATCGAGATGAACTGATACAAAACGTTGACAAAAAATAAAATTATAAAAAAATTATTTATTATGTTTAAAAGTTAAAAAAATAACTAAATATGAAAGTAATTCAAATGGGAAGAATTTTTTAAATATTTTTTTCTTTTCGAAATATTTTAGTTTTTGGACATAATTTTTTATTTTTTTGAAACTTTTCATTGAGACAAATTGATAATTCAGAAAATGTTGACGAATGTCAAAATTACAAAAAATCTTTAAATAAGAACAAAAAAAATTCAATAAGAATGTCAGGCCAAGCTGTTATTATTTTCTTTTTTGTCTTTATTTTTTTTTTTTGTATTCAATATTTTTACATCAATTATTTTGTGAACTATTAGTTCGTTTCAATGAATTTAAAAAGTATAAAATTATGTTCAAAGTTAAAAAAATCATTCGAAATGAAAAATAAGCCCTTTTTTTTTAAACTTTTTTAAGTTTTGCACATAATTTTTTATTTTTTAAAAACTTTTGTTGAGACGAATTAATAATGCACAAAAAACTAATGTAAAATAAAGAATTAAATTTTTTTTGAATAAAAACAAAAACAAATAATCAGCAAGTAATCCAAAAATAATAATCAACAAACTTTGACAATGACAAATTTTAATTATTTTTTTATTTTTAGCTTATCTAGACTTTTTTTAATTTGAATTCATATTTTCATATTTTTTTATTACTCTAATCCAGACGAATGAAATATTGCAAAAAAAATGTAACAAAAAATTATAAAAGAAATCATAAAATAAGAAAATAATACCAAATATCTTTAATTAGAAAATAATTTAGTATAAACTCAACCTTACATATGTATAGATAAATAGATAGAGGGACCCTATCTTAAAGGCTTACACTTTTTTTTTATGTTAGTGTTGTTATTGTTACAACATGAAGGGGTTAAATTGGTAATTACGCTACATAGAGTCCTTTTTTTTTATTCGGCTCAGAGCCACAGTATTTGGGTGAAAGTGGCGCAAGTCTGCTAAGTGCGGTCCAGCTTAAAGGACGCCCAAAGGTAGGGCCGTAAGGGAATCGAGTTGTTCGCGAGTTTAGTTTGGTTCGACTCGATAAGAGTTTGGTTCGGCTCGATAAGAGTTTTGTTCGGTTCGGTTCGTTTAGTTAATAAGACGAGTTCAAACTCGAATTTTAAGTTTGTTTCGTAAACGAGCCGAGCTTGAGTCTCGAAAGCTCGGCTCGGCTCGTAAAAACTCAGCTCGTTTTAAAGATTCGACTCGTTTAAAGATGCTCATTAAGTAAATAAGTTTAGTTCAATTCGGCTCAGCTCAGTTCGTTTGTAGCCCCACCCAAAGAGCAGTCGTTAGATTAATCCATGTTTAAAATATATCTCGGTTATCACTTGCAACAGTGTACTTTTTTGTTCTCGAATGTAGCAGCCCAACTTCCTTATTAAAAAAGCAAGTTTTGTGTGTAATTTAAATTTTTTTCTTTTAGTTTTAAATTTTTATGAATTATTAATCATGGGATAAATTTAAAAATATAAAATTATATTTAAAAGTTAAAAAATTCACTAAAAACGATGACAAATAAGCATACCAAATTTCATTTTTGTATTTTTTTAAATTTAGTTCATTATTTATTAGTTTTTTTAAATCTTCTCGCAAAATAAATTAATAATTCACAAAAAATTAAAAAAAACAAAAAATTATACAAAATTTCACATAAGTACGAAAAACAATCCGTCAAACACCAGAAATGCTATATGAAAAGAAGGAGACACCAAATCCCCCACCGATCACATGCGGGATGCTTCCTTCCTTTTCCTTTTTGCAAATTTTCACCATCCCAGCACCTAAGACTCTTTTCTCTCTGTCTCTCAATTGATCTTTTTAATTTTTTAAATATTTTTTAATTTTGTTAGTTTTGCATTAAACACTTATTGATTCATCTATTAAATTATTTAAAAATATTCACATTCATTACATATTTTAATGCGCCCAATTTTAAAGAAAAAAAGTTGGACTGTCACATTTGTAAGAAAACAGACAAGATACACTGTTGCAAATTGATAACCAAGATGTATTTTAAACATAAACTGCACCTAGCATCAGCTATTCTGAAGGTTCTGATAAACGAAAATGCAAGAGGTACATACACTACTAGAAAAAAGACTTTTTGCGTTAAGCCCTGGCCGTCGCAAAAAAGTTACCTAGCCGTCGCAAAAAGTCTTTTGCGACGGCAAAGTGGGGGTCATAATTGATGGGGTCGCAAAAGCTTTTTGCGACAGAAACTCGCCATCGCAAAACTTTTTGCCACGGCAAAAAAGCCTTTTTGCCACGGCAAAAAAGCCTTTTTGCGACAGTTAGTTTACAGTCGCAAAAGGTAGGACCTTTTGTGTCGGAAACCTCTGCCGTCGCAAAAAAGGTACAATTTTACGACGGTTGAAGTGCGGTCGCAAAAAGTAAAGACGTTTTGCGACTGCTTAGATAGCCGTTGCAAAACGTGTGGACCTATTTGCAACAGCTTCAAAGCTGTCGCAAAAGACTTTACTTTTGGCGACGGTAAATGTTTCCGTCGCAAAAACTATTGTATTAAATAATAACTATTTTCTACGTTTCTTAACTGTCGCAGAAGAATCATTTATAGCAATTCCTTAGTCTCAAATCACATAAACTAATATAATTTCCAAAACAACAAAAAAATAACAATAATTTCAAACATAACTATATAAATTTTTAAATCATACTATATTCATAAACCAACACCCACAAATGACTTAATATCAATTCCTTAGTCTTAAATCTCACAAGCTAACATACTCACATTACATTGTCCTAACTAATATGCGTAAAATAAGTGATCGCCAAACATATTTATTCAACGGCATATATATTTATTGATCCACAAGCAAGTGAGCTTCAAAAATATAAATCTTCTCAAATGGTAGACATTTTAGTCTTTGTCAAACACCTGAAAAGAAAGATGATAGATGAAATTAAGATGCGAAAAAAAATACTATAAAACATTGAAATTGTATCGGGATCTTTGACTATTGTCGATTTCTGAAGCTGAACTCAACAGTGACAAGACAACTTACAAAGAGTCCATGCTTCTTTGAACGGCCAAGTACCGTTGCTACATAAAAGGTGCATTATATAATTTGGGAGCCTTGAAGACCATAATATTCTTCACTTAACTATAAGAAGAACAACTAGTTTAGAGCTCTATGTCGTACACGTCTAAGTTTTCTAATAAATATTAACAGGAGGCTGATGAACTGCATCTACAATGCCACAATGATGGGCATGCTTGTGCACATCATTATAAACTTATAGGAGGCAAGTGTGATCTTACTGCCCTAAAGAAGCTTGTAGCATCCCTCTTTGAAAAATTCTCATATGACCAGCCTCTTACTTGATCAGTAGTTCTCCCAATTGCTGGCACTGAATAGGCAGAACTATCTACCTTGCAGCGCTTTGCACCTCTTCCCAGAGGGTCAACTCCCTTCTTCCTTTTATTAGTTGTCTCAAGTGGGTTGGCCTCTACATAACTCTTATTGTTCTAGCATCTCGAGGGACTAAAGCTTCCTAAAGAGAGAAGAAAAACAATAGAGATATGATGCACAAAAACAACAAGACAGAAAGGAAAACAAACAAAAATGAATAGGTCAAGGAAACCCCCTTTTCAAAGTCAAGATCATCATAAGACAGATTACAGGTTTTCTTGCCTTCAAAGCAGCACTCAACAATTCATTCCCTTGCTCTTCTGTAGCTTCCTTTTCTTCTACCTTTTTTAGAATAAACTACTCTATTGGCTTGACCAAAGTTTTCAAAGTCCAAAAAAGCTATCATTTGCAATATACAACAAGTACTATTCCAGTTCATATCCTTACTTTGTCAAAGGAACTCTCCTTTTTTGCTTCTTTATTCTCCAATCTTCCCTCCACATTCAATTTTTGAATCACCAAATGATCAAGTACCTAGCAAGGATAGATTCAAATAAGAAACTCATTGCCTATATGAAGAGAACAAATCCACCAAAATAACATTTGAATGGAAATCAAGAACAAGATAAAATTGATAAGGAAATAGGAAAGAAGAACATTTCATCCTAACCTGTAAATCATTTTGAGGATTCCAGTCGGAATCAAATATTATAACAGTGTCAGTTGTCGCAAGATTGATGCCTAGGCCATCAGTGCCTTCTTTAGTTCTAGCACTTGTAGCATTATTTTTAGCGTTCTAGCTCAGTGTTCAGCAATTAAGGATGCAATTAAAGTCAGCTTCCAACATGCTGCAATACAGTTTCAGCTTCCAACAACACAATTTCAGCATATAAAGAGATGATTCCAGCTCTATACATCATTTCCAGCATTTTAAAGTCAGTTTTGAACATGTTGCAATATAGTTTCAGTTTCCAGCAACACAATTTCAGCATATAAAGAGATGATTCTAGCTCTATACATCATTTCTAGCATTTTAGAATTTTAAATTTCAGCATCTAAGGTACATATTTCAGCTTATACACATCTAGTTAGTAATTTTTTTTGTATCTAGTCAAAGCACTCATTCTTAGCACTTAACAAGACATGGGTTTCAAGGTTTAAGGTTAAAAACTAGGTTTACCTATTTTGAATTGAAAACAACACAGGGTTGCGATCTTCGTAATGGAGGATTTCAGGGGCAACACAAGAATGCCTACCACCATATTCGCGGACAGCCTTCTCCTTAACCAGGCGCCTTCCAATTGCTTTAGGATCAGATTCGTCCGAATTCGGCCGTTTAGAGGTCGAAGAGTAGTGATGGACCGATGGGAACAATCTCCGAGGTAGCTGTCGAGAGAGGTTGCTGCGGTTGATGGCAGATAACAGAGCAAAGCAACATTGGTACCTTTGGCCTCCGATGGCCCGAATCGGCGGAGGAATGATGGTGGCGACTAACCTACGAAGAATGCTTGCGAAGGCCATTTGAAGTTCAGTGGAGAGAGAGAGAGGAGAGACGAGGAGAAAGTAAAGAGGTTAGAGGGATTTGGGGATTTGGGGATTTAGGGATTTGTCTTCAGGAATGTATGGCTATATTTGGCCTATATTACTTAAATTATTATTATTATTTAGGTATTTGTCATTTTTCCATCAATTTATTCAACTATTTTTTTGTTTTTATTTAATTTTTTTATTTGTCTCTGGAGGAAAAAGGTTAATTTGGCATAACATTTGTCTAGATTTTGTCTTTATTAAAAAAAATAGATTTGTTAAATTTTTGAATGTTATTATTTCGTCTCAACGAAATATTTTAAAAAGATAAAAAATATGGATCAAATGCTAAAAAAATTCAAGAAAGACAAAAATAATCTGACATTATTTGTGTGTTAGATTATTATCAACTTAAATTTTTTGTCATATTTTTTATTCAGAGTGAGAAGGTCATCTCTGGCTTTCTCTCTTTTGCACAGGGTGTCATCTGTGTTGCGAGGATTTTGAAATTAGGGAAAGAATGAGATTTTTCATCAATTGAGAGAGAGGTTGCATGGATTTATAATTCGCACAATACGATTTCGGGATTCAGGATTTCGACTTTTGGATTTAAAGTTTAGCGTATGGGTTTAGAGTTTAGGGGTATGTGGTTTAAGGTATGGAGTTGAAATTTTTCATTGATCGAGAGAGAGGTCACATGGATTTATAATTTGCACAATACAATTTTCGGAATTCAGGATTATTTAGATTCAGGTTTCGAATTTTGGATTTAGAGTTTAGGATATAGGGCAAGGGTAGGATATAAGGTTTGGGTTCTAGGGTATAGGGTATGGGGTTTAAGGTTTAGTGATTTAGGGTGTATTGGTTTTTAGGAATTAAGGTTTAGAATTTAGGGTATACGGTCTAAGAAAAGAAAAAATAGTAAATCTTATCGTAGATCGTTGACGCAAGTGAGCAGGTGATAGGTAGCCTCCAAAAATCAAAATATCAACATATATGGTTGTTGTCTCAATGTTCTTTAATTGATTTTTCCTATTTGGCTGTAAATATATTACAACAGTCATTCATAAACAACACAAATTCATTGTAATGCCTACTATAATTATTATTGTTATTTTTTAACTTAAAGGAACTTTGAACAAAACTTTATATTAGTTAATTTCGAGTGACAAATCCAATATGGCAATTCATCTAATGCAGTAATCCTATGTGCCTATTATAAAGATTGAATTCAATCACATATTCATTGATCTTCTATTTGATAACATATTCAAGTTTTTTATCATTTTTATTAACAAGAAAACATATTTCAATTATCTAATTGCAATTAAAAAGGAAACTAATTTTAATGATAAATACACAATTTTTCGAATGAAAGAATAAATTACTTCTGTGCATAAATTTTTAATTTTTTTCGAACCAATTAAAGGTCTCAAATACTTTTTTAAATTAATACAAGAAAATCTCGAAGATTATGCTCTAAAATACATTATGTTTTAATTTTATAAGTAATACGTGTTCTTTTTTTTCAAAATTTGATAATAATATGGCTTTGGTTTTTAATTTAAAAGATATTAAGACTTTATAAATATTACAAATGTTTAAATTTTAAGAATAATATGATTTCAAAAATTAGATATTTTTTGCGACGGGAAGCTTAGCTTTGGCAAAAAGTGGGTACTTTTTGCGACGGGAGCCGCTGCCGTCTTAAAAAGTTGTACCTTTTGCGACAAGGTCATTGGCCGTGGCAAAAAATACTACTTTTTGCGACTGGAAACAACACAGTCGCAAAATGTTATAGTTTTTGCGACTGAAAACTCAACCGTCGCAAAAACTATACTTTTTGCGACGGTTAACTCTGTCATCGCAAAAAAATTGACTCAAAAAGTATTTTTTCTAGTAGTGATACTTGTGTGTACAAATCACTACCATATGTCTACATCTCTCATGTTTTCGGTATAACAGGTATGTAATCCCTCTCACATTGTCATGCGACGCTCGAACAGGATAGCTCAATAAATCAAGTGGTTGTGAGTAGGGGTATAAACGTAAATCGATAAATCGGACCAAATTAGTAAATCAAATCCAACTAACTGTTCGATTTGATTTTTGGTTCAAATTGATCCGGTTTGGTTTAAGTTTTTTAAAATATTTCTATTTGATTTTTAACATGTATGAACTGGATCAGACCGGTAAATGTTAAATTTAAAAATAAAATTATATTATTTATCAGTTATAATTTGCGCTAAAAATTATAATTATTTTTTAGTTTGCACTTTGCATGAGAGTATTGTTGAGGTCACAACTTTGTTGACTTGATTTGCACACTGCTTTGGATTGGATGTGATTATTTTTTTATTTTGATTGCGATACCTTATTCTTGATTGTTTGACACTATTTTAATTACTTATAAAATTTTCTTTTTGCAATTGTTTTTTTTTTTTTTAGTTTCTTACATTTCTTTGGAAATATGGACTTGTGATCACCCAAATAAAAAATCGGACTAAATCGGTTATAAATCAGTCAAGTCAAATCAGATTAAATCGATAAACTTCGGTCCGGCTTTTAGTTTCTCATTTGTCCTAATCTGAACATCCGGTTTGGTCCGTGTCTATTGATCATTTAAAAAATATAAAATTATGTCTAAAACTAAACAAAATTCATTAAACAAAAAATAATCTAATAATTACCGCATTTATGGTTAGTGATCAAGGCTATAACCATTCGACTGGCATTTGTGGTTAGTGTTTTTCCAAGTAATAAGTATTTGTAGGTGTGTAACATAAATGCTATTAGCACATAATTGCCCAAGGAATCCACCACCGATGGGCACCCCACCCCCCTTGTCTTTCTCTCGCTCTCCCCACAGAAATGCTATTAGCACACAGGTTCATTTAGACTATACTATTTATTATAAAAAATTCGTCTTTATGTGAATTTTTTTTATAATTTTTTATTTTTTATTAATTTTTTGTGATTTATTAATTTATCTCGACAAGAACTTTCAGAAAAGTTATAAATCATGGACCAAATTTGAAAAAAGTTCAGAAAAGATAAAAATAAATAAAAAACAAAATTTTTTTTAACTTATTCGTCGTTTATAGTGATATTTTTTTAACTTTTGAATATAATTTTATACTTTTTAGATTTCTTTTATCAAGATGAAATAATAAACTACAAAATATTGAAGTCAAAATAATAAATGTAAAAAAAATAAAAAATAAATTACAATAAATTAATTAGGCCAAAGAAACCCTACGTCGAAGAAATCTCCACCGATGAGACCCCACTCCTTCTCTCCACCGATGGGACCCCACTCCTTCTCTTTCTCTGGCTCTCCTAGCCCTTATCCTCTCTCTATCTTTTAAAAAAGAAAACTAATTTTTCTAAATATTTTTTTATTTTTTAATTTTATTAGTTTTGCGTCAAATACTTAAAATTTAAAACTAAAAATAAATTTAAATTACACACAAAACATGCTTTAAACAACATCTCAGTTATCAATTACAACAGTGTACCTTATCTGTTCTCCTACGAATTTAATAACCCATAACATTTTTGTACAAAATAATTAGTACTCATAACATTTTTGAGCTACTATGAGATGATTAGATACATATGTGGGACCCTGTCACATCAGTTATTTTTTAGACTTAGAAAAAGAGTTTTCCTAAGGAATTTTGTTATATGTACAAATAGAGTGCACAGATATAAAAGTAATGGATTTTATTCCGGGTGAGCCCCCATCCCCTCTCTTCTCCTCCCCTCTTATATTTGTATACTATTTTTGTACTCTATTTGTATCTATAACAAAATTCTTTGGTAGGGGTCCAAATGCAATTTTGCTATTAGTAAAGAATAGTACAAGGAAACATGTGGCAACGTGGAGTCACTAGTTTTTGTGCCTTTGAAAATTTTCTTTCCCTTCTTCTTCTTCTCTCTCTCTCTCTCTCAAAAGGTTAATAATAAATGTGATTTTTTTGAAATATTTTTATTTTTATTTATTTTTTTCAATTTGATTAGCTTTACATCAAATATTTAAAATTATTGATTCGTTTCAACGAGAGCAAAAAAAATGATCAAAAACTTAAATCATTTCTCTACAAATAAAAATAATATAAAATAGATAGATTTTTTGAATTATGTTTATCTTTTTTAAACTTTTAAAATTTCGTTCGTATTTTTTTATTTTTCTAATTCCTCTTGCCTCGACGAATTCACAGGCGCGACATTTGACGAAACACTAACAAAAGCAATTTTTTGTGAATAAAAATACCAAAAACAAATATGTATATTTCAAAATATTTTTGTCTTTAGTATTTTTTACTTTGTTCATAACCAAAATAAAAACCAACCGCAAATATTTACTTTTTATCGTAATTGTTTTTTACTCTCGTCGAGACGAATCAGTAATTTTGATAAAGGGTTGTTGAATTACTTAAAAATATTTTGTTGTAAAAAATAACAACAAAATATAAATCAACAAATACCTTACTATAATTCAACAACCCTTTATCAAAATATTTCGAACTCACGGTTAATCCCAAAATAATTTTTTAAGTAAACGATAAATTTTTAGTATTTTTTTTCAAGAATAAAATTTGAAAAGCACGACTGAAAAGGGTTCGAATAAGCGATATCGGTCAATTTTGGAGAAACAAAAAGTGAGCTCGGACTAAAAAATACATGTTTGTGACACTATCTCTATGTTTTCATAAAAATACATGTTAGTTTTTATTTTGGTCATATTTACTTATGAACAAAGTAAAAAATACTAAAGGCAAAAATATTTTGAAATATACATGTTTGTTTTTAGTATTTTTATTCACAAAGAATTGCTTTTTTTAGTGTTTCGTCAAATGTTGCGCCTATTAGTTCGTCGGAACAAGAAGAATTAGAAAAATAAAAAAGATACGAATGAAATTTTAAAAGTTTAAAAAAGACAAACATAATTCAAAAAATCTATCTATTTTATATTATTTTTATTTGTGGAGAAATTATTTAAGTTTTTTATCATTATTTTATTCTCATCGAGGTGAATTAATAATTTTAAATATTTGATCCAAAGCTAATCAAATTAAAAGAAAGAAATAAAGATAAAAAATATTTCAAAAAAATCACATTTATTATTAACCTTCTGAGAGGGAGAGAGAGAGAGAAGAAGGGGAAATAAAATTTTCAAAGGCACAAAAACTACGGGCCTCCACTTTGCCACAAAAACTAGTGGCAACACCTTGCCACATGTTTCCTTGCACTACTCCTTGTTAATAGTAATTTTTTGTTTTTCATCAATTTTTTGTGATTTATTGGTTTATCTCGAAATTTTTTTTTAGAAAAGTTATAAATCATGGGCTAAATTTAAAAAAAGTTCAGAAAAGATAAAAATAAATCAAAAACAAAGTTTTTTTAACTTATTCGTCATTTTCAGTGACATTTTTTTAACTTTTAGACATAATTTTATACTTTTTAGATTTCTTTTATCAAGACGGACCAATAAACTACAAAACATTGAGGTCAAAACAATAAATGTAAAAAAAATAAAAAATAAAAAATAAATTACAATAAATTAGTTAAGCCAAAGAGACCCTATGCTAAGAAATCCCCACCGATGGGACCCCACTCCTTCTCTTTCTCTGGCTCTCCCAGCCCTTCTTCTCTCTCTATCTTTTAAAAAAGAAAACTGATTTTTCTGAATATTTTTTTATTTTATTTCTTTTTTAATTTTATTAATTTTGCGTCAAATACTTAAAATTTAAAACTAAAAAAAAAATTAAATTACACACAAAATTTGCTTTAAACAACATCTTAGTTATCAATTATAACAGTGTACCTTGTGTGTTCTCCTACGAATGTAATAGCCCATAACATTTTTGTACAAAATAATTAATACTTGTAACATTTTTCAGCTACTCTGAGATGATTAGGTAGGACGCTGTCACATCAGTTATCTTTTAGACGTAGAAAAAGAGTTTTCCTATGGGATTTTGTTATATGTACAAATAGAATACAGAGATATAAAAGGAATGGATTTTATTCCGGGTGAGCCCCCATCCCCTCTATTTGTATACTATTTTTATACTCTATTTGTATCTATAACAAAATTCTTTGATAGGGGTCCAAATGTGAGAAGGAATACCTGTTGTACCAAAAACGTATGATTTGTATACATAAATCTGCACCTCTAGCATTTTTGTCTTTTTAAACACTAATGCAGCGTTTGGATGCATCACTAATCCGGAAGACCCCCTCTTATTTCTGGATGGGACGGATAACCCCCTGCTTGGCAACCGAAAGACAGGGGTCTTCTTCTTCCCTCTCCTTGGCTAGTCCGGCTGTGGAGGGTGTTATCTAACGGCAGGGTAAGGGCTGGTGGTGGATAATCCTGGGGAAGACCTCTGGTTTTGGGACGGATTTACCCCTTCTAAGCCCCCTGGCCCTCCTGACGCAGAAGAAAGGTGAAC
>JABCMJ010004036.1:0-11088 GCA_014822125.1 Arbutus unedo | reverse complement strand
TGTGGTTGCATATAAGATGGCATAAGCTGGCACTTTCTAACACAATTATTTTGCACAAGTTCACTTGCTGAATGACACAAATAATTTTTATTTCTAATAGGAATCAAATTAAAGATTTGACATTGTGAAACACTTTTGCCTGTCGAAATGTAAATCAAAGTTTTTTGAGTTCACGTCAAAATGTTGGCATTGCTTGGAGGTGATTTAATATTGTATACGAGTCTTCCTTTCTCATGCACATAAAGAGTGACAGATATTTTATAGATGTTATTGAAAAATATATATAAAATCAACAATTTGTTGTTGAATGTGGTACAAATTCAACTTTTGGTGAAAATATTGGAAGTTCCTATTACAATAGAACCATTTTTTAACAAAAAAAAGTTCATCTTTGTAATCTACCAAGTTTAAATAGCAATATGTGTACATTTATCATGGCTTAAGTGAGACCATTTAGTAAAGGATATCATCATTAATAAGGAAGATGAGTGCTACAATTTCAGAATTGGAACCAAGAAATTCTTTTTGAATTTAAAATCGAAGATTATAATTCACTTGGATTTATGAGAGCACAAGTATAATTGAGATCATGACTTTTTATTTTAAATTTTGAAAGAATTTTGTAGTTCTAATTGTGGGACCGATTTTGCCTTGATAAAAATGATCACGAAAAATAAATTACGAATGACAACTTTCAATAAGTATTTTGTATTTTTTGGACAATAACGTATACCACCTATGTAACATTTTTTGTCAATAAATTGTATATAGGCCACCTTTGCCTTTTAAAAATCTAAAAAAAATGTTTATATAATGTCACTGGTGAAATTTTTATTAAAAATACCTAAAAAATGTTAAAAGTTATGCGTTGTGTAATTAAAAAGGAGGCACGGTTATTTCTTCTCCCTTTCCCCTCTCTTCGTTGTTTCTCTAGCCTTTGAAAAGGAAGATGGTTAAGGTACGACGTTCAATGTGTTGCATTCACAATGAAATCTCCACATCACGAAATACCACAAAATGTGTGGAATGTGAAGAAGTTCTTGTTGGTCTGAATCTACATTCACTGATTCCCAAAGCCTATTCCATGTATATGCATGTAGTTGTGTTTGTTTTTGCAGATGATGGAAGTGCATAATTTGTTTCTGTACACACGATAGATGTATGTATCGTGTTTGCATCTACCTACACTTTAATTCCTACCAGTTAATATCCAGCTCCCCGGATTTCAGACACAGTAAATTGATTTAGGGAGGTGCTCCCATGAAATTTGTGGCCCCATTGTTTAGGTCAGAGATTTGGTAGTGAAATTTCAATTAGGAAAATGAGATCTGTCGTTTGCAACTGACTGTAAGCGGGTGGTTGCTAGGATTCAATTTCATGCAATAGTAATGAGGAACATAACTCATCAAGCCCAACTTCATGAAAGTGCTGAAATGCATAATGCTTTCTCTCCCTTTAATTGAGGGATTGAAATGACTGGCAGTTGACGCCATATAGATACGTAAGGGCTTACAAGATGTATACTTAGACCCTTTAGAAGACTCGCAAGAGGTATGCTCATATAAGTACATAAAGTCTTGCATTTAAACAGCAATAGTTTGATGAGATATAAATGTGTCAGCCTTAATAATGGCTTATGCTTGGTGAGGGTCAAGAACCTAGATTTAGCTGGCAATGAAATCGTCAAATATTAGACCAACCTGCCATTTTGGTCCTTGAAATGCATATGAAATGTAGAGCTAGATCTACGAGTTACTACCAATGCTCCACAAGTCCTCAAGTGCAGATGTGTAGGTGCCTTCTGCCTGCATAATTGGCCGGCAAAGTTATGGGACGATGATGATTTTTTTGTTTGACTCCATGATTGGTACATGACCTTTCTATTGATCCATTAAGTGGGTCACCAATCACTTACAACATATGAAGCCTTTTTTTGGGTTCATTGGATAGATGCTGTTGCAAGTTCAAATAGTATGGACATCAATTTGACTATAACTTCTAATTTTCTCTTCAACTCAGTAACAATCTTTGTGATGGTTCTCTGGAAGGGAGAGGTTGTGACATCTAGTTCATTCCATATGGCATAATTTAAACTAACTATGCATCCGTCTCCATTATTCTCAGGGTTTGTCTTTTAATCTTGCTAGGTACTTCAAAACTTGTGTAGAGCATAAAGAAGTTCTGAAGGTCGAAGGAAGAGCTTCCATTAGTAACTATATGATTTCTTGTTTCATACGGCTATTTTCCTTTAACCAAAAAGGCAATGCCAATGAGAGGGATATGGATGAGTGGTCCTCACTTATCTTCATGGGTCTTCTCTTTCTACAGCAATGTCTGCTATGATAATAATCTTCTTACGATACAAATAAGTACATGATACACTTTCTAAAACAAACACTCTCGACTGCTTATAACACATTGATCTTCTTTTGCAACAACTTGAGCGTTCTGTTCTAAAACAATAATAATCTTCTTACGATACAAATAAGTACATGATACACTTTCTAAAACAAACACTCTCGCTGCTTATGACACATTGATCTTCTTTTGCAACAACTTGAGCGTTCTGTTCTAAAACAATAATGGCTAGTGGATTTCCTTACCTTGAGCAGTGCAAAGGAGTGAATCAGATATGCTGTAGTTTTGTTATTCTTAGGTGTCATCTCTCATTTTACAACCTATTCACACCTTCCTGTTCTGGTAGATTCCCAGCTTCTAGTTCTGGAGGTCTGACTTCTTGTATAACCTCAAGATATGGATTGAGTGCCTCTGACAAATGCTCATCTAGCGAAAGACATGTACGCATTGCAATATACTTGGAAGTAAATAGCTTCATGGTATTGGCGTTAGCTAATTTACAAGCACTGATTATGAACCATGCAGCACTATTTCGAGATCTATGTGGGAGAAAATTTCACGTTCTATATGCTACTGTTGGTTATGTTCTCACATTTTAATAAATTTTTTGCTGAAATTTTCAGGAGGACCAATATAGACTATCAACTGAATGTTTGAAGGAGGAAACCAAGGATTGAGGATTGTGCCCTGTGAAGGTTCTTTCTCTTGTTTCTTTCTTCAATTTTTTTCCCTCTGAAGTTCCATCATATTTTAACAACAGGATCCTCAATAGTGGTTTCTTCAATAGTAGATAGTGATGTCAAGATAAATTATGTATCCAAAGTCAAAAAATTATTGCTTTGGGGTAATTGATTATGGCATTTTAAGTAATCTTGTTTGACATAAAGTCATAAATGGATGAAAGAAATATGCATTACCATAAAAAGCCGTTTCCTCCCTTTGTAGTGAAGTTCTATACCTATAGGATTTACTGATCATTGTTTGCCTTTGAATCTATACCTCTAAAATTAGTGGAAAATAGATCATGATGGAGATTTGATTTGTAAAACAGGTATTTTGGTGACGGATAAGTAATTTTTGGGGGGAAATCCTGAAAGAGATTAAGATAATAGGCTGGGTCTATCCCAGACCATCCGTATTGATAGAGAATAAAAGAAAACCATCAGTTGCAAATAACCATGCATATATAATTTTATAACCCATTTATTGTTCTACGTATTATTTCTTAATACATCCCTTTGTTATTAGCGCTGCTGTTTCAATCATATTCCGACCCCACCTACCTAGAATTGTCCGGTTTGGACCCACCCGTGGCCCGCGTGGACTTATTGTCCCGTGCACCTGTATACCAAAAGTGCAGTAGGAGAGGGCAGAATTGTATTAGCACGGGTTTAGACGCTCCCTTAAGCGAGTGGGAGCCTGAAGTTGATGCTAGTGAGTCTGTTTTCTTCCATGTGTTTAAACTGTTGCATTTCCTTTTTTTATGGCATAATTATTGTTCTAATCCTCTTTCATACTCAGCTTTGTGACACAAGATAGAAATGTTTATGCATGATGCTTCTGGGTGGTGTCGTTTTGCTCAAAAAGATATTTTCTTTATCAATCATTGGTATCTGCTTCTGGGAGTATCTTTGTTGTGAAACAGCCAATAATAGCTAGTTTTTTTTTTATTCGCTGAAGTTGGATAAGCACGTTGAAGTTTAGATTAAATTTGCCTCATTTGACTCTATCTTGATAAGAGTGTATTGCTACCCTAAACTCTAGCATCCAGTGGCGTTTCATTCGGAAACTGATACGGATAACTGATCCAAACACCATGGTTCCAAGCAGTGGCAAACCCATGGAGGGGCCCAAGGGACACAGCCCCCCATGTCATTTTATAACATTATCATAACATTATCGTAACACACCCTTATAAAATTGTAGTATACCTTTAAATAATGACACTCTCTTGTATGCGAATACTTATTAGGGTTTCTTTTTGTTAAACAATGAATATTACACTTCTTTTGTGCAGAAATACTAAATTGCGTTTATCATAAGTTGAACTTACCAAATGGCCATCTACGAACGATAGTGTTTGAGTTATAAATATAAGCATTTCTTTGTAAATTCACGTAAAAAGACAGAATCAGATATCTAGTGAAAAGTGGTGGGTGAAAATCGTTAGCTTTTTCCTTATTAGAAGTTTTTTTAAGAGTATAATGACTATGTGCCCCCAGGCACTACATTAAATTTCTGGATCCAAGAATGTTTGAGAACAAAAGCCAACTACTATACTAGATATATGTATATATGTCTTGCCCGTGTGATCTGGGGGCACACACTGCATTAAATCTCTGGATCCAAGAGCGTTTGAGAACAAAAAGCTAACTACTATACCGGATATATGTATGTGTTTATACATCTTGCCCATGTAATTACCTATGTACGTAAATATGCATTTCAGTGCTGTAAAGGTGACTTTGTTTTGGGTAACTTTGTAGGTCCAACTGGGGTTGTCACGCTATTAAGGTGATGTTTAATATTGGCAAAGTAGCATCGATCCCGTTCATTACATTTATTTAGTTTTCCTGTAATTGACGCATCCCTGAATAAAACACATACAGAAAGGTACAGGTCCCTAGGTTTAGTTAACTCCCCTACTATTGGAGCATCAAGCTATGGAATAAGCATCTTGGCAAGTTCTTGGATGTTTGTACTTCGGAAGATGCTTTCTTTCATACTTGTGAAGTTTTTACTCAATTTCTTATACCTTACTTTTTATAATCATTTTACGGATAACCTCCAACCTGTACCTCCTGGTCATGGTTGCTTGCAATTTTTACGGTTAAGAATGGGAATAAATGTAGATATGTGTGTCATATTCGGATTTGGTTCAACAGTATATTTAAGTAAAGAAGAAGTCATTTACTGTTTGGCTACAAGATACCCAAATGTAATACTTCTTTCTCGCATTTTGTAGGCACTTCTTTGCTTTATTATTGGGTTTCAAGTGCTTTTTGGACGGATAGCATATTGGTAGGCATGGCTTATCAAAAAGTGGATCATTAAGCATGTTTCGATTTAGAAATCGCAATTCTGTCAGTGCTATTTGGAGTCACCTTTTGGTGAGACAGATTCACTTGATTTTGTTGGTGTACACAATGTGTTCCCATGCACCTGCTGTAAATAACTGGCCTGCAGTATCATTGTGAACTCCTTCCTAACACTCCTTGGTTTTGCGAGAGTTGTGTAACTCCATTGGAAAAGTGGAAATACAGGTCAAGTGTCATGTGTTCAGGTCACGGGAGCCAGGGAGGGATTGTTTGTGTACACAATGTTGCTCCCTACAACTAGTTGAAAAAGAGGCCTACAGGTGCAAATATAGAATGTCCATTCCTAACCCTAGGTTTTAGCAGATGGTGGGACTCGGTCAGAAGGTTTGGGATTAAGGAAGCCATCGAGTTTGTTTCCTGTTTAAAAGTACAGAGTGGAGGGCTAAAGATTCATATTGAAGAAAAGTAAAAGCTAAAAGGATCTCATCAGTGTATTGTTTGAGTTCAACTTAAGCACATCTCATCAGTATTAGCTGACCTAGTGTTTAAGCTGAACTCAAACAGCACACTGATAGTTTGCCACATAATGGCTAATATTGTCATATTGACATGTCTGAACATTCAATTATCCTTCTCCTTTGTTGGACATGAACTTGAGCATTTTGAGGTACCCAAGTTGCACAGATTCCTGAGCAGCTTGTTTCTGCAGGGAGTTATGGAGCTGCTTACCAACCACCTCTACCAAATATCATGCACCTAGTAAAAAGAACAAGAAAATGTGCTTTTACTCATTAACCGTATTTTACGCGTATGAATTTCCAAAACTGCAAAACCATCCTTCGTAACGGGCAAGGCATGGCTACTTTCAACTCATCCTTCTAGGAGAGCGTCAGATATCTTGAATAATCCTCAAAACCTCTAACTTTACGGTTGGGATAGTGAAAACCAGAAATTACTTGGCTACCCTAATGTGTTTTGGATTTGTGGTTTTGTAGCAGTAAAACGTGATTTACAAACTCATTGAAGCATTGTATCTTCAGGAGGAACCTCAAAATGCAATACACAAGTAGACAAAACCATTAGGGTGATGTTAGATATGCACACGTCCCTTGTTTTATTTGGAGTGTTAGATTGTAGTTAAAGTATACCCTTATGTCTAGCTATGTATAAACAATTACATCATGTAATTTAGCATCAGAAAGAGGCACCAATGAACCACCCTACAGGATATACCTTTTGATACCCTTGAATTAAATGACTCCACAATTAAGCTTTTTGATTCTTTATGGGTTGAGTTTTGGATTGGTTCAATGTCCCTTTAAAGGTGCAATTTTTTTTAGACCCCCAAGTCAGTTGAGTAAAAACATCGTGCATTCGTTTTTTATTTTTGAGAAGCAATTATTTGTATTCCCCGAGTCTATATCTGAATAGGTCTACTCTTTGTCTGGAGCTCTCTTTTTGATTGATCCACTAAACAATGATAAATGACAGAGATATAATGTTTGAATCTTTCCCCACTAAGATGGTCCCACGTGAAAAATCATCACGGTAATGAAATGATTGAGCCTCTGACACTCTCCATTGGTGCCCTAGAAAAGACAAAACATGTAGATTAAGTAACAAAAATGAGTAAATTATTCCCCACTCGTACTAACTACTATGTAATTCTAATCTACGAGGTGGCAATGGACATCTAAATCCGTGTGTGATTAGACCTAAAGAGATGACTCACTGATAAATTGTTGATTTTGATGCCATCAAAACTTGTGTGGCAAATTACATCATATAGCTGGGGGCACAATATTTTAAGATACCTTTGAATTCCCAATTGCTTTATGATTCATGGCAGACAAGCCATTTCATGGTCTCAAAGTGCCAAATACAGAATTATCCACTAACAGAAGTTGTATTCGACCACTTTGTCAAAAATATCCTTGAAAATATTGGATGTCTTATTCTACTCGTTAGAGCACTTGCATTTCATCAGCATGGTTTCCTTTGTCTGTGTAGAGTTCAATATTCTCTTTCAAAGTTCTGCTTGTAGTTGCAGTGTTTGTTGGGTTATCAAAGATGCCGAGTTAGGGACTTTGGGCTTTTGGCATGTTTCAGGCTGCTGTGCCTCCAAAATAAGAACCATCCCGACCTCAAAAAGTTCGATTTGTGCCGTTCATTTGGTAGGGGACGAGTGCGTCATCTCTGAAAAAATCGAGTCAATCAAGACATTGTTAACCCAGTAATCAAATATTGGTCTGGAAAAAAAATGGCAAGTATGATTGTGAGAATACACTTTGAAGATAACTTCATACGATCTCGTGGTTCCTAATGTCCAATTGACATAATTTCTTTGCAAGGATGTCCTACTCGTCATGTTCTGGCGCAACTGGCCCCAGGTTGGATGCATGTAGTTCTGTTGTTGAACTTTGTTACCATTTTGAATTGTTATTACGTATGTAATTATGTGGTGTTGAGCTTATAAAGTATATTGATTGGAAAGCAAAAAACAAAACATTGGATACCATGAAATACATATCAATCATCAATAGTGGCCAACATGTATGGCACTCTGAATCAGAAACTGTGCTTTACGAGTATTACACCAAGAATTGACAAGCGGACATTATTTCCACATTTGTTTTGAAGCTGGTACACATACCAATCTGTAGCACTCTGTCCTCATAACCAGGTACCTTTTTGGAGTCACAAACTGTGCTTTGATGATCAGATGTAGCTGTGACTGACTTTATGTGACCCACTTTTGGGTCTATTCTTGATGCACATATGGTCCCACCTGCCAGTCGTGTCCACTGAGAGCATCACACATTATGCATGTGTTGGTGTCAAATATTAGTGAGCATACTGATTGTTTTGGTGCTTTCCGATCATCTATGGTGGAGTTGCTAAGAGCACACCCACTCGTTGATGTCAAAATGGCTTTGTCCAAAAGTCATTTTTTGACTTGCTATAGTGTTAGAAAATAAGAACATAGCAATATTGCCTCATCGGTTTGATGTTGTTTTGACTCAATCTCAAATTCAGACCATTAGGTTAAAGTCATCTCGTTTTTCAATCGGGCCGATTGGCTTGGATGATGTGGGAGATTCGGCAAAGGGAAGGTCGGAGCCAAATTTGGCTCTTTGGTTTTGCTATTTTTTTACAGCAAAAGATGGACTTTGACTTTGAAAAAAGAAATGCCAAATTGCAGTTTTGAAATGTTTCATGGGTGTACTTGTTCTAAATAAGTGTCGTGCATCGTGTTCAGAAGTCGCGGGTATGCCGCTGGTTTCTTGATTCTCTCCTTATGACTCCCTAGAAATACAAGGGTTGTAACACCTAATTACAAAAGCTTGTTTCATTTGGATTTTATAGGATATGTTACAAAACACTAGGTTTCACTCCCCTAATTTTGGTCGTGTTGCAGTTCTTTGTTTGGGCAAAGGGGTCTAGGGCTTCTTCCATTGTTACGAATCACAGCCATATCATATTATTCTCAAGTCTAGAGCTAAAGTTTGCAAGGTTTTTCCTTTGCTCTCTCAAAAATAGAAACTAAAGATTTTGTTGTTGTAGATATTGCTTAGCATATGTTGAAGATGGTTAGGTGTTGATACTTTTCCTTAAAATATTAGGGAATTTGCGTTAGTGTACTTGCTTGCGGAAACATTTGTGAGAATTGTTGGTACGTTATACTTCCTTATGGAAATTAATGAGTTCTGAGAATTTTGTTGCCGAATTATATATTTTCTTTTTATCATTTACCATGGAATTTATTTTTGTTAATTTTGTGTTTCATAAGGCTTCCTCTGATGCATATTCCTAGCTAAGCCTCATACTGCAAAAAGACAATGCGTTATTTTAGCTAGGATTACTTGGAGCAATTTAAACTAGCCAAATTATGCCATACTTCTGTCCATATAGATATTTCAGTACTTCCATTTTCTCAAATATAATGGGAGATGATGTAATTGGCTTGTAGTTTGTAGCTCACTTTCAGGAAATGATTTTCAGAGATGAGTGTAGCACACTTGAAAGAGACCTGCTTGTTGCCATGTCATCACCACATGGACATCTCAAGTGGTAATGTTTCTTTTTCCTATCAATGATAGTATGTGATGTGACTGACTCAATGTGTTTGGGTCTACTTTAAAGTATATCCTTACAAGGATAAATAATGCTATATGCCTACTAATTTAATGAATCTCTGGCATTAACACCATTTTCTGTTGGTTTGTGGAGTATATAATTTCTGAATAAGGTACATATACAAGGTGGTTTAGAGAAAGACTTGGATTGTTTTATTCATTATAGCTCACTCAAAGTGTAGACAGCCGTGATGATTTTGGGTTGTGATTCCTTTATGTCTTTTTCATCTCCGATCCCCACCGTGTTTCTTGTTTTCTTCCTCCTCTCTTATCTACTGATGATGTTGTAATCATGATGGTGGCAACATGATATGTCTGGGTATTGCATATACTGACTGAAACTATATCTGTAATACGAGCGTCTCCAGTCACTTATTATTTTAAGAACTACGGTCTTCGTCCTCATCCTATGTCTAGGAGCATGAAAAACCACTAACGAGGTATAATTCGATATTAAATGTGCAAATTGTTAATGGAGAAAGTATAAACGTGTGCAAATTGTTTGCAGTTGACACAGAAAATAACTCAAAAGGATTTTAGCTCTAGTGGTGGTAAGGAGAAGTGTCTTACGGGTCCTCAATTAAAAAAAACAAAATAGTTGTGGAAAAAGGGTGTGGTCCTGCAAATTAGTTTCGATAGGTGGGATTGATTCTCAATCACAACAATAGACAGGAAAAAAAAGTTTGTCACGGAAAATGACGTGATCTGAACCAGTTTTTTTTTGGGGTGCTATTTTAGCACTGCTCTACCCAACTAATCCACTGGCTAGAGGTGTTATGCCGCAAGTGTTGGTAGAGATGCTTTAAGAAACTATAAAATTTGGATGACCTGTGGCCTACAGTCAGCCCTTTGTGTGCCTGTTCTTGATCCACTTCATTGAGCGGAAATCTTCATTTTGTAGGTCCAGTCGAGCACATCTATCATGTCAAAATTCGAGTTAATTTCGATCAACATAATTATTGGTATGATCGATTTTCTCAGCAAGATTTATATAATCAACGGGTTCGATCATTGCAACTGACTCGGTATGAGTCCACAAGGGGACAGGCTACACGATGCTAAAAGCAAGCCACCTCCTTGATTTGCTACTAGGTAAATTCTCGAGTTCTTGAAGATCTAAACTCAATCTAGAGAAAAGAATTGTAAGCACCTAAATCTTAAGATCTCATCAAATGTGTCAGGAATCAATGCACAAGTTTTTGTATTTTTTTGAGAACCATCAAAATGCAGTTATGGTAATAAAGTTACTAGTACAAAGGATGCAGGGCCTCAAAAAAACTAGAGAACAAAATAAAATACAAAAAAGCTTAAAAAGAAATAGCTGCAATGACGAAACCCACTGAGCCGTTTATGGAGATGAGTAAAAAAATCGTGATCTGTAGCAAGATGGAGTATGTTTCTTATCACAAACTCTGTCACCAAACGTCGCTGTTGGAAATCGATAGATCTGTTGTCATGGCAGATTGGACGTAAGAGTTAAAATTCAGATCTAAAAAATGAAAAATTAAATCCTAAAGTTAGCAAATAATAGGGAGAATGGGAGAACTTCTCTTGTG